>CM021109.1:250389287-250547513 GCA_007115665.2 Sequoiadendron giganteum | reverse complement strand
TTTTATCACTCACGTCAGTACTAACACTTATCTCAATGCATGTTGAATATTTTAATCTAAATCATCCATCTCTTGATCTTAGCCTCATAATCAAATGGTCAATTTTCTATAAATTGACCTGGCTTTCATCATTTCAACTCCTCCTGAAATCGATATACTTTTGGAGCACTTGTTAATCTTCGATATTTTTCTATAATCACATACATTAAGGCTATACTTGCACACATACTGAAAAATCTAAGGGCAAGAACACTATCACGGTGAAATGGAGAAGGACAACAGAGATTATTCATGGAGTTACATCGATCTTTGGTGAGATTGTTTTATGTTTTAGCTATTTTCCTTTGTTCTTTTATGTTTAATGTAGGTTGGTTTAAATGCTTTTTGTATTGCTTTAACCATTCCCTTTCTAGTTTTTCCTACATTACATATACATATATATATATATATATGTATCAATATACGCATATGGTGGCAAATGGACATGCCCATACGAATGTATCGATACATGTATACATACGTAAACATGTACATAGATGCATACATATATATAAATATATATGTATACAAAATTGATATATTAATATAACAATGTGATTTCTATCTTGATTATACTCATTTGTATATCAATTATATATACATGCTTTAATTGACATATGATAAATATGAATATATATACTAACATATATATATACATATACATATATATACATACATATACATATATATACATACATATACATATATATACATATACATACATATATATTCATATATGTGTGTGTGTGTACCAATATATATGTATATATATATGTTTGTATAAGTACATATATGTTTTGTATATATATATAAAAATTTAAAATGCTATATGTGGCTTGAAATCGATTATCATAAAACAACTTAGAGGCCAATTTATTAAACTAAATCAAGGCCAAAGTATGATGTAGTTATGATTGTATTCTTTAGTCATGTTATACTCTTGTTGTTTGTGTATGAAGAGTTTGTAATCTATAAACAGTGAGCAACCATTAAAGGCGATGTAAGGTGAAAGAATAAGTTGATGCCTTTTTGCGAAAATCTCATGGAATTAGTAAACTCTCAATGACATTCATTAAGAATAAACCAACATTTGTAAAGGCATGTAAACAAGTCGATGACTTTTTTCAAAATGATTTATTATGTGAATCGACTCATACCAAGACTTAGTCGATGCAAGCTTGGTGTTATATATTTGATGTTGATCATTTCTGATATGAAGGAAACCATGCCAACTCTATAGGTGAATACTAATGCTTTGGCACCACCTTTGAATGCTTATACATGTATATTTCCATTATGAAATGCAAAATGAATTCAATCATGTGTTGATTTAAATTAGTCTCTAATTCTTGTCGATTTGTAGCTTGTTTTAGCTGAGTATGTGCTTACATGTTCGCCACCTTTTAGTTGTGATATATGTGTTGTTTTGCATTCTAATTGTTGTTAGAACTCATGCCTAAATTGTAGGATGAGAGGTCTCCAAATTTTTATATAAATAGTGGATCTAGCTCACTTGTTTTGAATGCATTCCTTGAGCAAGTTTTTGCATTCTATTTGCAATATTTTGCTTAATATAGTGAGTGAGAGCTTTTAGCATTAAAGAGAGAGTTTATTATTACTATGAGATAAGTGTTTGACAACTTGTGAGATAGTGGTTATTGAGACTTTTTTGGAAGATTGATACCAGACTATTTATTCTTTTGGAAGTGTTGTGTTTACAACTAGTCGATTGGAAAGCATATCACAGGCATGAACACATTCTTCCTTTGTTTTTTTAAGCTTTTGAAAGAATTGTTTATTGATTTTTAAAGCTAGTTTATTATAGTTACTTGCATTTAGGGAAAAGTAATGTTTTCTTTGAAAGAAAAGTGGAAACTATTTACTCTATTTGTGTATTGTTTGTAATTACTCCATGATATGAGAGATTTTTTGTCATAGGTATTAATATTATTAGTATACTAGATATGATTAAAAATGGTAGCTTAAGGGATACTCATAGCTAGATATTTTATTATGCTAGATAACTAGTAGGTTACTCCCAGGAATGTTGTCCAGTGAAGGGAGGGACTAGTACTTTTCTTAATGATTAGTGTTACCTTAGGTTTTTGTTAAATAAATAGGTTATCCTAAGGATTAAGCTTTCCCATGGAGCGGGATTACCTAGGCATAGATATAATGGCCTTAAGTCAAAACAAGATTGCTATAGTGTAAGTGAATGGTAGACCTTCACTCGAAGTATTGAGTGAGAACAATTTTTCCAAAGTAGTGTGATTGCCCGAGGCTCCACTGATAGTTCACCATGTCCATTTAATTGCATGATGGTTACCTCTAGTGCAAGTTATAAATCCTAGTCATGTAGGGAACAACACTAAGTTTGAAGTGGTATGTTGTACGAGGTTACCCAAGTAATACCTTCATCGAAGGGTGGTGGCATATATTATTGATAGATGTGTAGCTTCTTTTAGTTGAGTATGTGCTTGCATGTTCGCCACCTTTTAGTTGTGATATTTGTGTTTTTATGTATGCTATTTTTTTTCAAAACTCATGCCTAAACTGTAGGTTGAGAGGTCTCCAAATTGTTGTATAAATAGTGGAGCTAGTTCACTTGTTTGGGACACATTCCTTGAGTAAGTTTCTTCATTCTATTTACAATTCTATCTGCAATATTTTGCTTACTACAGTGAGTGAGAGCTTTTAGCATTAGAGAGAGAGTTTATTATTATTTTGAGAGAAGTGTTTGCAAACTTGTGAGATAGTGGTTATTGAGACTTTGTTGGAAGATCGATACCAGGCTATTTTTTATTTTGGAAGTGTTGTATTTGCAACCAGTCGATTGGAAAGCATATCACAGGCATGAGGACATTCTTCCTTTATTTCTTTTAATCTTTTGAAAGAATTGTTTCTTGATTGTTAAAGCTAGTTTATTATTGTTACTTGCATTTAGGAAAAAGTGATGTTTTCTTTGAAAGAAAAGTGAAAACTATTTACTTTATTTGTGTATTTTTTGTAATTACTCCATGATAGGAGAGATTTTTTTCATAGGTATTAATATTATTATTATACTAGATATGATTAAACATAGTAGCTTAAGGGATACTCATAGCTAGATATTTTATTATGCTAGATAACTAGTAGGTTACTCCTAGAACTATTGTATAGTTAAGGGAGGGAGCTAGAACTTTGCTTAGTGAGTAGTGTTACCTTAGTTTTGTGTTAAAGAAGTAGGTTATCCTGGGGATTAATCTTACCCATGGAGAGGGATTACCTAAGCATAGATATAATGGCCTTAAGTCAAAATGAGCTTGCTATAGTGTAAGTGAATGTAGACCTTCACTCGAATTTTTAAGTGAGAACACTTTGGCCAAAGTAGTGTGATTTCTCGAGGCTCCATTTTCAGTTCATTGTGTCCATTTAAATGCATTATGGTTATCTAGCATAGGTTATAAATCCTAGTCATGTAGGGCACAACACTAAGATTAGAGTGGTATTTGATACGGGGTTACCCAGCCAATACCTTCATCGAAGGGTAGGGCCATCTATCATTGACAAATGTCTGGGGGACCAAGTATGAGTCTACGGTTAGTGGAAAAATGCTTGAGTGATGCTTCTACTCCTCATTAGGTGATAGAAGACCAAATTTTTAAAATTCAGATTCATGGGCCATCTACATCTTATGCTATAAGCTCAAAGGAGTTGTGTATGTAATTGTGTATTTTCTTGGAATATTGTACTTTGTGAATTACAATATTGAAATGGAAATCCTTATTATATGTTGTTATGGAATTTTGTTCATATATTCTCAAGAAAGAAAGGAAAAAAATTTATTGCAATGGTTTACTACATAGTTTAGTTTACTCACATAGTGAAAACTTAGAAAAATTTACTTCAGTGTACGATTGGCATATTACATGTGGTATCAGAGCTACCAAGTTTAGCTCTAGAACCTATGATCTCATCATTATTTTCATCCAATGTTATCTAATGTTGTGAATTGTTGTGCTACGATGATGTGTCTCAGATTAATGGCTTAAAATTCAATAATTGGAAACGAGCGCTACCTCAAGGCCAAGAAGGAAAGAGAGGCCATCATTAGAAAAATTGAGGGAACCAACTACAACAATTCCATATAGTTGAGTGGCATTGAAATATTCATCCACACACTTTCCCAGATCGGTGATCTAAAGAGGAAGATGAATATGGAGGCTATGCACAATAATCTACCTTCCATCTCACTAGAAAATTCTAAGTCGTTATCACTTTCCATGGATATGCCCTCAGAAGGAAGTTTCAATCTAGCATTTATCTTTAGGGACCCTAGAGTTCTTCCAATGCTAGAAGTAATAGTAATTTCCTCGAGTAGAAATTCCAATGGATATGTACCTCATAACTATGTATCGGATGATACATCTGAAGGCTACTATCCATTTTGGGATAGGTGTGAACAAATGAGAGATGAGCAACAATCTCAATCTATAGGAAAATACCTTGGGTGATGCTAGATGTGAAATTGTCTCATGAACAAATGGCTACAAAAATGGTAGACTATATTGTTGATGAAAACCATATTCACATTGATCCTTATGTGTCAAAGAGGGAATCTGAGGGATACTCTCCACTCGACTATCTAAATATTCTCTCTGTGTAATCAAAGGATATTGAAATCCTCAAGAAATAAATAAAATCATTTGTTCATCAAAAGTGTGTTCGTAATCTTATCTGGAATTCTTTATGTGTGGATGAATTTCATTTCTAATGTTCTCTATAAGATATTTGATAACTTAATTAGTCCAACATGGATAAACATTCAGGTAAAAACTGATCTTGTGAAGATGGTGAGGACACAAACCAATCTTGGCAGTAGCCAAGATGTTGAGCAAGGACTAATAGGAGTTGAAGCTAGACTTGACCAGATCTTGGAAAGGTTGGACAACCTTGAACAAGAAAGGGTAAAATTTAGGGTTGAGAAAGATGTTCCTGTTAATGATAATGAGCGTGAAAACTCTTCTCATGGACATAATGAAACTCATGATCACAAAAGAGAAAAATCACCAACGCCATCTGAAGGAAGAAATAAGAAGTGTATGGCTTCCGAACTTTCCAAGGATATGAAGAAGATTTTCCCACCCAAGTTTGAGGGAAGTGCCAACAGAGATGAAGCTAAGGTGTCACTTGTCCAAATGGAAAAGCATTTCAAAATCTGAAATTACACTAAGACCACTAAAGCCACTTGGAGTGCATACCAGTTAGCAGGAGAAGCCTCTAACTGGTGGATGAACAAACTTTTGGAACTCAATATCAACTCATGGAAGCTAACATGAGGGGAATTTTTTGATATTTTATGCAACCAATGGTTGCCACAACTTTACTATGACCAAAAACTCATGGATTTCTAGAGTTTGAGACAAGGAAATATGTCGATCAACATGTATTGGGAGAAGTTTACCTGAATTTTGCATTATATTCCTATATATCATAAAGATGAATGCTTTCACTTTAGAAAATTTATAATGGGAATTAACAATAAAACTGAAGGAGAAATAGATATGCATGATCCAACAACTATGGATCTTTTATATGAGAGAGAAATTAAGCAGGAGAAAAAGCTTAGGGCTACCTCCAATCAGTAGGAAAATAAAGAACATAAGAAGGTTGCAGAAATTCCTGACAAGTCAACTCCAAAGAAGGTGGAGGTTGTACAACATGTATCTAAGCAAGGAGAAAATGGTAACTCCAATAGTGGAAAAGAGTTGAAAAGAGAAAGGAAGAGGAATGGTCCCAATAGTGGGAATACCAACAATGTTGGTGGAAACACTAGTAGATATGGAGAACCCACAAAGAAGAAGGTACCATTTACGGGATGCTTTACATGTGGGGGAGACCAATTTGCTAGAGATTGTCCCAATAATCCTTCTGACAAGTCACTACCTACTCAGCGGGCAATGTTCCAACAAAGGATTCATGCAATGGTGGATGATCACCAAGCAGAGTATCAAGCAACTCCCATTGAAACTCCAGGTATTTTGTTTGGTTTACCCATTTCAATTCTTATTGATACTAGTGCAACTGAGAATTCCATTTCACCTAGAGTAGCTAAGCAATTATCTAGAAAGGCTGGACAAATGGCAACGTCTTGGGATGTAGAGTATGCAAACTAGACAAGATCAAAGGTGGAACAATGTTTGTTCGAGGCTAGGATAGAGCTACCTTGTTTTTCTATAGAAGTAAACCTATACGTCACACCTTTAGTATCCTATTATGTTATCCTAGATATGAATTCTTGTGGAGGCATAGGACTAAGGTAGATTATCATGCAAAAACAATTAATGCCTAGATGATCTTCATAGTTGGGTGAAGTTCTAAGGGATACCTAGAGAGGTCAAGATTCGTCAAATCTTGGCAATGCAACTAGTGAGGACTAAGAAGAAAGGATACAAACTATTTTTTCGTTAAGATTGAGCAACTTGAAGAAGATCTTGATAACTTGGAATTCCAGAACTTCCAAGATATGGAAGATAGTGAAATAGATGACACTAGAATGACGAACATGGAAAGGTATCCTATATTGAGAAATTTTTTGAATGTGTTTCGAGATGAGTTACCTAGGTTGCCACTAAAGAGGATATTTGATTTCTCTATAAATATAGTTCCAGGGTCTAAACTTATTTCCAAAGTCCCCTATAGGATGACAATATCCAAGCTAATGGAGCTTAAGGCACAGCTGGATGAACTATTGTCAAAAGGGTTGATAAGACTATGTGTCTCACCTTGGGGAGCACCAATCATTTTTGTTAAAAAGAAGGATGGTACTTTATGTTTATGAATAACCTATCATATTCTTAACAAAGCCATGGTTAAGAACAAGTATCCATTGCCACATATTGATGATCTTTTCGATCAAATGAGGGGAGATTTTATATTTTCTAAGATAGATCTGAGATCTGGATATCACTAGTTGAGAATTAGAGATGAAGATATCTTTAAGACTGCATTCAAAACCAGATATGGACACTATGAGTTCATATCTTTACCTTTTGGGTAAACAAATGCACCTACAACATTTGTGAATCTAATGAATAGTGTATTTAGATATTTCCTAGATAAATTTGTCTTGGTTTTTCTAGATGGCATCCTAATTTATTCTAAGGATGAGGAAGATCATTGTAGACATTTAGAGATAGTCCTACAATTGTAACGCCCTACCACAAAACCCTAAAGGAAGACACAATAATAGCACAATAATTTTTAAAAAAAATTATATATAAGAAATAACAGTGAACTACACATCATAACTAAACATACAATCTAATCCCAAGTCCTCTAAGGTTCCAAGACTATGCTACTAACACATCTATTAATCAAAGACTAGAATCAATATATTCACTATAAGGATATCATGATTGATCTAACGAACTAAGTACATTTTAAACCACCACATTAAATGATCTACATTAAGTATTTCCATAACATGTCATCAAATGAATAACATTAAAGATTGTTTATAAATAATAAACAAATATATATACTAATTCCATTACATGAGAATACATCATAATCTGTTACATCGTTACATTCTTTAAAATAATGCCTCCTTGAATAAAATTGGGAAGTATACATCAATATTACAATACATGTTACATCTGATATATAAGCCCAATACAGATACAAAGTAACTGTCTCCCCGAACTGGAGCACGAACTAGAATCTATTACATGAGGTTCCTCCTTCCCTCACATGAACAACAACAAGGGAAACCCAATGGATGAAAACACACAAACCTCCCAACCATGTGGAACCCTAAGGTCCACCCCCCTATGCTAGGAGATAACATAAGGTCCCACAATAATTAAACAGTCAAGAAGATAGAAGGCTAACATAACAAGGCTAAACATGACTCTAACTAAACACAGAACAACATGAACATCACATAACACAAACATTGCTTCCACAACACTGACTTCACTTCCAAAGGCACACATACAATAGAAGGGAAGGTACAACTATGGAATGTTAGGCTACTATAGGGAAGAGTGTCATCGCATGGTCCTGGCATGGGTTGTCCTGACAGTCTCTCACTATACCCCGTCCCCCATCTGTGGTTGTCTTGGAAACCTCTCACTAGATCTCAACCCCATAAGGTGACACATGCAAAAGTAACATTTCTTTCGTGTAGACAAGGTAGTTGATCTTTCCATCCAGGCCTTCTCAACCCATCCTTAGCCTAAACGAGCACTACAAGCATGGGTGAGTCATCCATTATCTTGTTCATGTGAAAATTACCCATCCCCCCAATTAATTATTTAGGTTATCACTGGATTAAGAAACCCTCCAATGGGTTGTCTTGGTCACCACTTTGGGTTCCGACCCCCATTGCGAGCCACTCCCCCTACTTGCAACTAGCTAACCCTACAAATCAAGAAAGGCATTTACCATCTTACATAGAAATAAAATCCCATGGATTGCAGTGATCGTAGGATATGAACAAAATGGATTACACAAGGAAGCTCTCAAAATCTAATAATTAATGAAACATGTTGAAACACATCCTAACATGCAAGCTTTTCTTGTGTTAAAGGTGTATGTAGTCATGTAGGTTTAGCAAATGAGGGTTGAGCCAACTTCACACATTAATAACCTTATTGCATTACATATGTAGTTGATCATTAGGTGTGCATGGTTGACCCTTATGTCATGCTAGCTAGCATGAGGACACCCTAAAATTCTCAATATGAGTATGGGTTGAGTATTTTGTGCAACATGATTTTAATTTGGATCCTAAACATGTTGTTACTTATGTTCTTCTCTAAACATCCATGCATAATTGGTATAATGAAGACCAGTGTTATTTTTATTCTAAATTCATAGTGCGGACTGACCTAGCATGCAACCAAGAGAAGGTTGACTGCTTTAAAAAGATTAAGAATTTAAAAAAATTAAAATTAAAATTAATGGTGCATGCATGATAGAGTTAGAAAGTCAAGGTCCATATTTGGATACCTCAGCCAAAAGGATGATTAATACAAAGAGACTACTAATATAGCAAGGATCGAAGGAATATGAAAGGTATCTAATGGAAAATCTTGCAAGCATTTAGATATAAAATCAGAGCTCTTGAAAATAAGAGGAAGGCTGGTGATAATCTAGAAAACAATGATTAACTTCACAATGAAATGGTGTTTGAGACCACCTAAAAATAGTTTGAATCATGTTATCTTAATACATGATTCTTTTAGAAATAAATAATATCATGATTTAATTGATACCAGAATATGAATATGAGGTGAGTTACTTCAGCCAATAGCAAATTTTTTGGGAGATAAACAAACAAGGAATGGTATTGAAACTCGATTTTAAGCTAAAAATGTTTTTTTGTTGATCGCT
Source organism: Sequoiadendron giganteum (assembly GCA_007115665.2). Classification (NCBI taxonomy): domain Eukaryota; kingdom Viridiplantae; phylum Streptophyta; class Pinopsida; order Cupressales; family Cupressaceae; genus Sequoiadendron; species Sequoiadendron giganteum. Next base: position 250,538,096 of record CM021109.1, on the reverse strand, counting down.
ACTCCTAGACTCCATTGTTCCTTGAGCTCTTTACTTCACTTTTTGTTTACTTTGTTCTTCCTTCTAAAATCTTTCATCAAAGATTCATTTCCTAATGCAAATTTCAAGCTCTTATGTACTCCCAGCATAATAAAATTTTCTTCCAGACCAAATTCTCTTCCCTCAAAAAAATAAAAACCAATCATAATAATGAAAATCTCATAAAAAGATAATTATTTATGTTGATGCGAAAATTTGAAAAGGTAACAACCTTTATGGGAAACTCAGTTAAAGGGGGCACCTATTGCAATAAACTAAGTAACCTCCAAATTTTAAATAAGTTGACTTCTTCTATAACTGGGGTTTTGAGTGGGAAAAGGAATCAAATATAAAAATAAAGATCTAACTAGGGCGATGCACCAAGGTTTAGATGTAAGGCATGATAAATCTATCTTTTGGATGTGATTCAAGGGCCCATTCAACAATCTGTTATGTCCTGAAATAATAAACATCAAAGAGAGAGACCTGAATAATTCATTTCATAACATAAAACTATTTGCATAGATATTTAATAAAAAGAAAGAGTCGGAGACATGGTCCTAAATCAGCATTCCATTCAAATCATTGAAGTTGCAAATTATTTATTCAGTAATAGCACAGTATAATTTTTTTCAAATAGTTAAGAAACAAAGAGGCCAAATTACAAGGGCACAGTCTGTGAGTAATACCCCTTCGTTTTGCCTTCTGGTTGGACTGTGTGTCCTTGTGTGGGTTTGTTGCTTTGATGAGTTTCTGGTTATTCAGATGTCATCTCTACTCCATGCTTTGGATTAGCATAGTGGTTATTTGAATTAAAGATGATTATGCTTTGAATTATAATAGTATGTTAGAATTGTCATTTAGTTGCATTGTATTGGTGAAGGGGATGATATCATATCACTCGCTCATGAGTGCCCTACGATCCCGTGATTTCCTCTTCACGGTGTGTATTTTATGCTGTTCATATTATATGTTGTTGTTTACTTGATTTACAGGTTGATAGGTACAGGACATCGACTCCACCTAGTTTCATAGGTTGGAGCATGTTCAATACCCAACGGTATTCGATTGGGAGATAGTAGCTAGATTTATGTGCCAAGTCATCACCCTAGTCCTTGTATGTCGTCAATTATTTTTCGGGTTGTGTTGTTTTGATTATCGTTCCCTCCCTTCGTTATTTAATTGCAAGTTAATTGGGTGATTTAAATAGCTTAATGTATTTAAGTTGTTGAGTAATGTAATCTGGAATTATGTTGAAATATAATTTATTTATTATTAATTTAATTTAATTAATAAATAATTTAATCATTGATTAAATCTATTTATTAATTAATTAAATTTTGATGTTGAAAGAAGTGAATTTATTTATGTTGAATTTGAAAATAAAGAAAATGCATAAAAAAGTCAATTTGGGAAATTAGGAATTGAAAATTTGAAAAATGAATTAAAAGTCAAATTTGAAAGTTTGAATTCAAAATTGAAATTAGATATTTTTGCATTTTTTGTTTGGAAGAATTTATGAGGGGGTTGTTGGATTTTTTTAGGGTTTTATCCTTATGTTTGGATTTTGGATCACAATTTGGATTAGGAGGTTTTTGAAAAATTGGAAATGCAGGAGAGGAAGAATGGTTTTCAATTTTGTGGGTTTTTGGATTGGAATTGTGAAAATTTGTCAAGTTGGATTTGGAAGCAAGGTGGGCAGCTAAGCATCATCTGGACCTCCTCAAACTCAAAAATTACGAGGTTCATGTCTTTGGGTTTTAATGGGTTTGAAATTTATATTTAAATGTGGTTGTTGTTGAAAAATCTTGTTGATTAATATTGCAATACTCTGTATGTGATTTGCAATGGAAAAACCCATGTTGAATTCCGAGTTTGTTGCAAAAAAATCCCTTCTTTGGAAAATTATCTCTTCAAGAAAAAATTTGTGTTCTTGGCTGCAAATAATTGTTTTGAAAATTATTTGTTCAATTTGTGTTGCAAATCTTAAAATGGGAAATTTAAATGAATTCATATATGTATATATATGTATTAATATACCTATATATTATATGTATCTATTTAAATTTTGATTTTTGAGGAAGGGTTATGATGTTATTATAATTTTTAAAATGCCCATGAAGGGCGTGGAATTCGAAAAATCAGCAAGGAAAGTATTAAAAAAAAAAAATTTAAATTAAAAAAATAATAATAAAGTTTTTTGTGGGGAGGTTGGGGGCTCAACCCCCACCGCACCTCCCATGGAGGCAGGTGGAGGGAACCACGCCCAGCGCACTCCCCACAACACCCCACGGTCGGTTGTGTTACATAGTCGTCGCTGCCAGTAATGGCGGCCAACTGTGTTACATAGCACCACTACCTCCCCCTCCAACCACCGTTCGCCGCCAGGGTCGGCACTGCCGCCGCCTGGCCCGGCCATCAACTACACCTTCCGCCGCCATGTAACCACCCGCGCCACCACCTACAAACCGCGGCCAACGGAAAAGCCAGCGGCCTTAGAGATTAGGGCGCACGTGCGTGGCCCGAGGGACTTTTAAATTTGGGTTTTTATTTTTATAAATAAAGATATAAATATTATTAATATTTTATATATTATTTTGTCATAATATTAAAATATTATTTAATAATATTTTATATATTATAATTTAATAATATTAAAATATTAGTATATATCTATCTTTATATTATGAGCATTTTTATATCAACATGATGTTTTATTTAAAGCTTTTTTAAAATTTAAGTGAGGAAATTAAATATGGATTTTCCAATGGCATGATTTAATTGTCAAAATGAAAAACATTGTAACTTTAGTCATGGTATTGACTTTATTTTAAAATAATATATAATTGGAAAGATCAAAAATTTGATATACAGATATATGTTTAATTAGAGAAATTAAATGATTTTAAATGATTTATATTTGCAAGGACGTGTTTAAATTGCAATTAATTGATGGTTCATTTTTCCAAGAAGATATTGTTATCTTAAAATGATTTTTTTTAAATTGAAGGGTAAATGTTAATTTATTGTTCAATTAGGAAGTTAAATATTGAGTCTTAATTCAAAAGACGTGTTTTAATTCAGGTTACTGAATTCAATAGAGTACTAAATGTAATGTGGGAAATGGAATTAAAATATCCAAAGGTAGTTTATTTCATGTGCCTTCAGTGAATATTCCCTTCGTGCTCTTGTTTGGGAAATGGATTAAAGGGTCTTTTATTTGTAAGTCTCCCAGATGGGTTCTTCTGTTCTTTGGGTTGTCATTTGTGATGTCAACCTATTGTGAGTTCTCTTGGATAGTGCATGAGGTTGTGTCTATGTTAGTACCCAATTTTCACGAACAGGGATGTTTGTGCCTCATGTGGAAGGAGTGGGTTTTGTAATGTGTGCCTCCTTGTCGAGAGCGGTCTTGTTATTGTTGTTACCTCCAGTGTTTGGAGATGGTTTTATCTTTTTCGCCTCCTGAGAAAGGAGTGGATGTGTTATCTTGTTTGTTACACCTTGGTACCATTGATGTTTGGTTGGTGTGTGTGTGTTGTCAAGTAGAAGAGTGGCTTGTAACGGGGGTCGGCACACGAAGTGGTGCCAGGGTAACTCGTTGTAAGTTGTTTAATCCAATGATAACTAAAAACAATACTTAGAAGCTTAGGACTAACTTCTCACTAATCAAGATAAGTATGCCTCACTCATGGACCCATGTGCTTGGTTAGGCTTGGGATGGGTGGGAATGCCGGTAACGGCAAGGTCATCTATCTTGTTTGTACGAAAGGTATTTGATTCCGTATTAGTGAGTATGAGGGTCGGGGATCGGACTGGGCCACCTTCCGATGATCTACCGTGGGTAACTCATGACGAGTTGTGTGATGACACTTTGTCTAGGAAAACAATTGGTTTTGATATTGTATAAGTATGTATGATGGCCGAGGATCGGTTGCGGCCACCATCCCGATGATCCATAGTGGGTGACTCATGATGTGCTATGAGATGGCACTTTGTGTGACCATAGTTGGTACTTGTTTATTGTGGGTATGGTTTCCATAACATACCTATGTGACCATGGTTGGGGTTTGATTATGTGGTATGGTTCTCATAACGTACTTGTTCTGCTATATTCCTAGAAGCAATGTGACCATGTAGAGTTGTAATTATGTTATACTTGTGTTGTACTTGCATGGTATTTGAGTTGTACCTTGGGATGTACTTGTGAGGTTCATGTGATTGGTTGTTTTAGTTTGGTTCAGTTATGTTAGCCTATGTCTAGAGGTAGATTGTCTTGACTAGGATTCCTGGTTACTATCTCCTAGCATGGGGGGTGGGCCTTTGGGTTCCAATTGGTTGGGTGGCATGCACCTTAATTCGTTGGGTTCTATCTTCATGTTCATGTGGATGAGACTTTCAGTTGGAGAGCTCGTTGGTTTCAGTATCAATTCCTGTTGTATTCTTTCCAGTTGATCTTGTATTATTTTACCCCTCAGTTGTTATCGAGGTAGAGGTTGTAATTGTATATATTGTTTATTGGACTTACCTCATTCGAGGAATGAGAGTTGTAATCTTACTGTTTAATTATGATTAATGAAATGGAAAGTTATCTTTATGTTTGATGTAATTCATCTTATTGGAATGTATGTGTTCAATTATTGAGTAAATGAATGTCATGGTTTAATTCATGTTTTTTGTTCAGGTTCTATATAACCTTTGTCTCGTAACCTTAGAGGTTTTTGGCATTAGTTAATGAACTTGCATGTCAATTTTTCTTAAGTAAAAAAAAAAAATAGCATGGTTAAGTAGTTGTTTGCAACTTCCTCTAGGGTTGCGTGGCGGGGCGTTACACTGTGATTCTTTACAATTATCTAACAAAACAAAAGGCTTGGTGTCTTTCTAATTTTTTAACAGGTATTCTGAACTATATCTAGGCTTAGAGAAGTAGTATATATAGCCAAAGGCTTCCAACGCTTGAAAGCCTATAACAGAAAATATTCTCGATCATGGGTAATGATGTTCGTAGCAATGACTCATCATGACCATTCCAACAGAAATATTTTAAAGCATGAACATAGATACCCACGAGCCAGATGCATTCCTCATGAATGATGGCGATGGTCCCAACATTCGAAAAATTCTAAAGCTCAAGCAAGCATGTGTCACAGTCCCATAGAGTTAGTTAGGACGTGTGGCATGCGGTCGAGGCTTGAACTTTATTCCTTCTTTCTTGTGAGTGAAATGCCCATTTTGAGGATGTGTGGAGGAGCCTTTAGCATATCAACACTACTATGGGACCCACTTAAAAGTGTACTTAGGGGGAGGTTACATGGCATGCAATCGAGGCCCAAAGGAGAAGGGAAGGGAAGCTCACCTTCGATGAGCAATTGGATGACACATGGAAGAAGTGAGCTGAGTTCGTTGAAAAGGTGGCCAAAGGACTTCAAAAACATCGAGAGTGGTCATAAGCAAAGAAAAACAGTGAAGCAACCTGAAGGGAGCATGGGATATATTTAATATCCACAACTTTTCATGACTATCAGGGGTGTTTCACCTGTGGAACGATGGACCCAATATATTTTTGGTTCCACAAACCAGAGCCTCATCCGTTGAACATAGGAGTTAGAGTTTGGAAAGGGCAATCTGCAGGGGCAACTAGTCGACCTCAAAAGGCGTTGATATGGCACAAAAATTCTCATGTGCCTTGTGTAGATCAATAACCTCCTTAAAGGCAAGCATCATAAATATCTCAGACCCAGACTCAAGTTCAAGAAGTAGTTGTGTGATCTAATAAGTTCCACCTTTAGTATCTTCGGCAGTAGGAGGTTAGTTGAAGCTCTGGAAAGCAAATAAATCTTGCTTCCTCTCCTCAATTTTGGCTTCAATTTTCTTTGTGGTGGCCACTAAGTCATTAGAAAGAAACGGAGAGGGCAAGCCCATCTGGATTAGTTGGGGAAACTTTGCTTGCATGCTATCCATAGTTTCGCCCAATATGACTGGGCAATGTTGAGCATGGAGGGTGGCTTCATAGCAATGGATAAACTCCCTTGAGATATTAGTGGTTGACCTCTTATTATCAATACTTGCACACACTATATCCTCATTTGGCATAGTGTACAACCTATGTAGCAACTTCTCCACTTTGGAAACCTTTTCCCTTATAAATTGAGGGAATTGTTCCATTGTGCTATGAATCTCCTTGCTTAAATTTGTCACCTCCACCATAAACTGAAGTGTGGTTTGAAGAGTCAAACATAATGCCTTGATCCTTTCCCAATAGGAAGTATATATTTGTTGGGATACTAAGTGGAGATTTGACTATGGATTAGGAGTTTGGGCAACCTTCTTCAAGAAATTAATCTTTGCATCCTTTATCCCAATCTCTTGCGTCAGTCCTATAATTTTTTTGTGGTGGTGGAGAGTTTCTCCTACAAGGCCCTTTATGCAGCGAGCCATTTTTCTTCATCCTGGCTTTGGGACGCAGATTCCTCTTCCAAGGAAAGCTTGATCTCTTGGAGGTCCTTTTCAAACTAAGCCTATTGGCTCACTAGATCCATCTCTTTCAATTGTATAGCTTGCTCTCTAAGCATGCATTCATTGCAACTCTTCATCCTTTTGATGAACCTCCCTCTCTGATTGGTCCAACCAGTCTTGTAACTCTTGATTCCTTCATCACAGCTCAGCCACTTGGTTGGACTCCTAGGATTGTGACCTCTCGAGCTCTCATTGCAAGCTAGCCTACTCTACCTGTGTATTTTGTGAGAAGCACACCACTTCAGCCTTTCGTGCCTTGTCCTTTTCCAACAAGACTTCAATTTTTTCATTGATGGCCTTGAACTCATCTTTCTCCCTCTTTAACTTGTGACCAAACTTGATAAAGTTAGTGGTCACTACTTGTTGTGTCTCCTCCATGACCTCAACTTTATCCTGTGATCAGGCAACATGCAAGTCAAGTTCAATGATGTAGACGTCATAGTCATCGGGCTGAATTTCCCCTTATAGTTTGGTGAAATTGGGATGCATGGTTGCGAAATACAATGACTATTGAGCCTCATTATAAATTGTCTCAACCTTGGGCTCTGTTTGCTTCTTAGCATTCTTTTACCTCTACCTCTAGAGTTAGGTATCCTGAGCTTGATTTGTTGTATCACTTTGTGACACGAATTGAGCTACTAATCTGATGTGTTCACCTCGAAAGGGTGCACTGGGAGGGACAACAAAAGGGAATGAGAGGTAGGTGACCTCAGATGTTTTCTTCTTTGGAAGGGAAACTGTGAGCAAAGACAAGGGATGAATATTCCAAACCCCGAGTGATGAAGGTTTTGGAGGACTCGTGTGAAATGGTGGTGGCAATGGAGATGCAATGGGCTCCATCTGCTGAAAAGGTTGGGTCAGAGCTGACTCAATGAAGACAACATGGATAGCAGTTTCATATGCCAAGGGGGTGGTAGGCATAGATGCATACATGGGAGTAAATGCAGAGGCCAACGGGGCTCCAACAAAGGATGAAGGAATTCTTGAGGAAGAGAAAGCTATATGTCCGATATGAGAAAACTGGGAGAAACCTCTCGTAGCCATTTTGGTAAGGACATAGAAAGATAGGATAACATTTGGCGCAATGGGCATCGTAGGGATAATGGAGAACCAAGAGATTGGCGGCTGAGAAGAGGAGGAGAAAAAGATACCTGATCAATGGATTTTACCTCTTATCCCTAGCCCACCACAACCTCCTGCGAACCTTTTATGGAAGCTATATTAGTGTGTTGTCTTTTTCTTGGTGGATATTTCTCCACATCAACTACCTCCATCGATTGTTGTGTTCCTCTTGGCTTTCTTATAGCCCAGGCTCAAGACTGCGAAGACCCTAGCTGTGAAATATTTATCTACAACCTCCCAATAGTTGTGCTAGGTTGTGTTCCCATTTTCTTAACTTGTTTTTTCGGATCCTCTCTCGGTTCCTTCTCCTTTTGTTTCCTCTTGTCAGAACATTGTGTGGCCTCTTCAAGGTTTTCCTCTTCTGCATCACTTGCTTTAGAATCAACATGCTCCCCATTCTAGAGAGTATCAAACCAATCGTCGATGTTGAAGACTGATAGTTCTTGGAATGCAGCGAGGGGGCACCTGACCTCCTAGAGATAAATCCAGAAAGCATTAATCTCTTTCACCTTCTAGCCATATTCCCTTATCAAACTATTGCGGAAGGTAGCACTCATGTGGAAATTTTTGTTAACCTTCCCTTTAGGATGATAAAAACTGAGCCATGATGGCCTCTGATTATCCATTGGCATCCATACCAAGTCCACCCATATTCTACTTGAGTCCTCCAAAGGGTTTCGTCGCATTTCTCAGTAAGGTCGAGGGCTACATTATACCTTAATAAATGTATCACCCAAATCATCCTTAGGGTTGTAGTCCCATTTATTGCAAATGAACACCAGCCCAAGGTGAGCCATCTTTGTATCCAACAACTCATCCAATCTCTTCTTTACCATGACCATTGTACCGTAGCTCAGCAGGCATGCAAAAAACCCTCTCTTTTTCTTTTGTTGATCAGAGTAAAAATTCTAGTCAATACTGGTCATTTGTAAGAACACCTCAAGAGCCAATACCTGATCGGTGACACTTTTTGGGAGTCAGATTGGCTCTTCTAAAAATCCACACACTTAGACACATGTGAAATCCTCCCCGAGGAACCAGTCACACTTAGGGAACAAGGCTTGCATCCAGCCAATTTGATTGGTCAAAAGGTGATAGTAGTCACCATCCTCGCTTAAGTCACGTAAAATATGAATCAAGAAATTTTTTGAAAATGCATAATAGTCATAGGTGGAAGAGAGGATGGGAGACCACATCAAAGTTGGATTTTGATGATTCTTCTCATCAAAAATTGATAATTCCATTTTCTCCTTGAAGAAATCAAGGTTCTCATGTAGGAACATATGGGTAAGGAGAGAAGGATATATGAACTTACCAATAGTCCTGAACTCTACAAACTATTTCAACATATCCTTGACGATCATGTCTATGAAATCATACCAGAAAGGATCATGTTGTTTCCTTAATTGAAAACCTAGACCCATTTGAAAATTGTGTACAATTTTTTCATCGTCCAAGCCGCAAACAAAATCCATCATGGAGAAGGCATCTTGCAAGTCCACTTGTGTGAAGTCAACATGACGACTTGGATTCCTTATCAGCTACTAGAAATCCTAGGGTCTTTTGGTCTCTATATTATAAAATTCAAGGGCGTTCCTTCTCTCTTTCTAGAACCCTGGGCCCTTTTTCTGGTTGAATGGATCCATTGGCAGCATCCTGGTGTTACCTCTTGGAATTCATAGCATGTCTCTAAGAGCATCTATAGATATTACAACTCTTAGCCTTCTTCCCTCAATAGTGCCAGTTTCCAAATTGAAGCATCGAATTCTTTCGTAGACCATCTCTAGACATTATTTCACATAAGGGACTATATATTGCATAACTCTATAGAGCCATTGCTTGAATGATAGTTGATTCTCTAAGGCTTTCTTCATCTTGGCGCAAGCTGCTTCTCTTAAGCCCTTAGGGTTGATCTTGAGGATGGGGTTGTATAGGCGTGAATTTTTACCCCTAATGTAAATTCCCCTTTACCCCTTTATACTTTAGAAAACCTACTTGGTGGAGGCTTAATTCCACTTAAGCTCGTTGCTCACATCACACTTGGTGCCCTGTGTGTGTGTCGATGGAGGTGTTTCTATCGAGGATGCCCACACTACACACAGACGTCAGTGAGGCACGCTTACGTCCCTGGCAGATTCCTATGGTTGGAGTATGTAGAGACATTACACTTCCTATTGGAATTCAAAGTGTAACACCCTTCTTTGGTTGGCCAACCCGGATATGGCTGTTTTCATCTTCTTCCTTCATATTCATCACCCTTTATCCATTTTGGGATCTTCAATGAAAGTTTTGCAAGATCAATTTGAGCACTCTCTCCATTTCATTCACTCATCCACAAGCTTTGTATCAACACTTTACACTCCATTGCAACAATCCACTACTCCATCACTCTGATAGTGTGAGCATAGGACAAACACTTGAGTTCCTCTCATCTTCTCCTCCACTAGCCTTGAGCGCTTTGGACGGTGATGGTAAGATCTTCTTATCTTCTCTATCATTTTATTTGAGTAAGCATGTACTATTTTTTAGTGTCTTTTGTTTACATAGCTTCTATTCCCTTCTTTATCATTATTTCTATCATTGCAAACTTGGTTGTCCATGGAGGTGGAAATGCCAAAACAGGGGTCTGATTGAGGCAAACCCCTCAACAGCCCGCCAACATTTTCCCTCTTTTTTGTGTGTAGGTGGAGAGATCTTGGAGCAAGGTGGCGAGAATATTGTTATGCGAGATCATCTTCATCACCCTTGTAGTAATTTAATTTATTTATCGCGTTCGTCTATACATTTCACTTTTCTTAGTCTTGTTCTTCACTTCCTAAAACTTCTAAAATAGGTTGTCAGTCCTTCTTTTAGAGTTTAACCTCATCTCTCTAATTTTCTAGTCATACGGATGCTAGCACACCTATGAGACACTAGCACATCATGTATTCATTACACAACCATGCTTATGTCCTCTAGCATAGAGCTACCTGAGATGCAGAGTTGGCTCTGAAAAGTGACTCATCTAGTATCCCCCAACTCTTGGGTTTACAGAGTGATTGAAGGACCTTATAGTCCTCATCATTCTCATGTCATCTATTGTAACCTTCCTTCAAACTGAGGTAAGTTAGGGCAGCCATACTTCTCTTGGCCTTTCGTGACTTGGGGCCTCATCGTGGTTTGTCCCCCTCTCTTACATTTTTTAGTGAACCTCGCGTGAATCGTTTTGGTTCCATTTTGTTATACTAAAAGTCTCTTTCCTCGTATTCTAGGAATGTTGTAGGTGTGAGTTGTGAGGCTTCTACCTTGCAACCCAACCTGTGACCCCTAGTAGGTGTAGCTAGAAGGTTTTGACGATGTTGTGTAATGAAACATTAAATGGGTCGCTATCATATCCCGTAAACCTTGCGAGGCTCTATAGAAGTACTATTTGATGTGTGTGATGGTCTCTTTCTTGAATCAACCTATTCCCTCTATGCAGACCGTGAGTAGTGGTACTAGCATAACCTTCACTTCATATGATCTATTGATGGACTTTAATAGGGAACCTTCTCCTCTCTACATTCCAACAAGGATAAATTGGAATACCATAGCAGGTGTTCTTGTTGATCCGACATCTCAAGTAAATATCATAATTGAGGATATCATGTTGATTAACTTCCAGCATAATCATGGGTATGATGCACATGAAAGTACCATTCGCACACACGATGGACTTTTCATACCCCCTATAGAGAGTATTGTCCTATAGGTCCTCATTGCATCTAAATCTATGAGCCTTAAATTTGACATCATCTTGAGGTCTAAACTCTTCAAGGTAAAGTTGGGCATCCCTTGGTTGGTAGCTATGAACATAGTTCCCTTGATTATGCACGTGTCTGAAGTTTTTTCATGGAGGTTCGATACACGTTGTCCATGATACCATTTATAGACTAATGGTTGCACATGGAAGCTATAACCTAGATTACTTTTGGTCTGCACCTCTTGGTCCTCTCCCACCTAGAAAGGGCCTCCTATATCATACATATCAAAACTACAAGAAAAGGCATGCTAGGAGAAAAGTGAGATACCCTCCTTCACCTTATGTTGTTTCACATAGATCTTGTCTGAAAGCTAGTAGTGATGCAACCAAGGTGCTTGGAAGGAAAGAAAAGAAGCGGTCCCAAGATCCTCCTTCTTCATCTTTCAATGTTCAACTTGATGCTTCCTCTTGCCCTGTTGTGGTACCATCTGATTTTTTCTTACGTTTGCAAGAGGATCCCATGGTGTCCACTTGGCGAAAGGCCAAGTGTCCTACATTTGAGCTTCCTATCTTACCCATAGAGCCTACACCCATTCGGTATAGAAGATAGAAAGCCCCTCATGGAGAATCCTCTTTGTCTTGGCCTCCGCGGCCCACTACTATTCATGTTCCCAAAATAGTGAATGAGAAGAGGCTCGCCATCGAGGAATTGGATTCAATTCCTCTTGTCATTTCTAAACCTATTCCTTTGAATCTCATTGAGCATTTTGTACCTTCGTCAAAAACACCTATGGAGGACACTCCCATGGTTGATCAGGAACCTTTTGTCCCTTTGCAAGCTTCAGCTTCTAGTTCAAAGAGTCATAGAAATTGCCTTGTGCACAAGCATAAGTTCTAGCGAAAGGCTCTTCTAGTTGAGCAAGCCTCCTTACAAAAGGAGGAGAAGATGACTGCACCTCTTGTGTTTTCCTCTTCTCTCCCCCCTTTTTTCTCTATTCAAACTAATTTTGAAACCCTTCTGGCTTCCACTGCGAGTGCACATGCGCCTAGAAAGGTGCAAGTATTTATCGCCCCGTCTGTGGAGCTATTAGAACCAAAATTTCCATTAAAAACCCTAGGGGATTTTACTCTTTTTTTTCCATTTCCCTATCTTTTCATAAAAAAAAAATCATTTTATTCCTCTTCCAAAATGTTAATATATCATATATTATACCCCGTTGTTTTAAATCTTTCAAAACATTCTACCATTTTACTTCATGTCGCTTCACTGCACTAACCATCAAAACATATGTGGTAGTGTGGTGGAGGGTAAGTCTAGCGGTCAACAGGCAGCCACCACTGCACCATGGCTAGTCACCAAACAGTCAGCGGTGGTGTGGTAGACAGTAGAGTGACCGGTAGAGGGGTCATTGCAGTACCATTGGAGGTCAAGCCAGGCACCGCAGTGACTGTGGTAATATTCAGTAGTAAGGGGTTAGGAGTCATCATATTGACTACTGCCACACTATGGCTGATCAGAAAAGTGACTGCGGTGGCATGGTAAACAACAAGCAGTGAATAATAATGGTTAGAAACCCACCGCGGTACCGCATGCGGTCAAACTAGAGACCGTGGTAACATAGTAGACAATTAGTGTAATAATGAATTTTAGTCACCGCTAAACTGCAAGAGGAAGAGTTGTTACCCATGGTAGTGCGGAAGACAGTGATGAGACCATGGAGGTGACAGTATTTTTTAACCGCGATACCACCGACGGTTGAAATGAAGCTCGCGGTTGAGCGGTGGAAAGGGACGCGGTCAGTGAACGGTGACCGAGAATTGAACGGCAGAAACAGGTGACGGTTAAGGACGGGAAACAAATAGTTACCTCTATACCACTAGTGGGTAGAATGAAGACCGTGGTAACGTGGTAATAGTGAAGAGGAGACAGTGACAATCTCACCGCAATACTACGGCCGGTCAACAAGATGACCGTGGTAGAGCAGCAAGCATGAATGAAGACTTCACAGCAAGGCATAAAGTGAAACATAAAGGCAAGAAAAGCATTAAAGTTAAAGTTAGACACACAACTATAGTTGAAAATATTAATTTTCTGATAAGGCAATGCAATTAATATTTTGTTACTATTAGAGAATGCAAAGGGTTTTAACCGGTTAATTCAAGGGTCACGCCCCTTGAGTTCTGATATATAAATTATTGAAGAAAACCAGTCACAGGGTCGGTTCAAGAGGAGTGAGAGTTTTTTCTCAGAAAAGAAATTGGGAATGAAATAATGTAAAAAACCTTCTAGAAATGGTGCAATGGATATGATTTTTTGGCCGAGTTCCTTTCTGATTTTTTCATTGTTGTGATGTGATAATTGTTAATTTTTGCTTGGTTCTCTCCACTTTGAAGTCTTTCGATCATTTGAGTTTAAATATCAAGTATATTTTAATTCATCAAGGTGCATTTCTTCACTCTGTGTGATTTTTTTTACTGGTGTCTACAAGTCATAATCAAATACCTTTGAATGAGTCACTGTGTTTGTGAGATTTCCTTTGGATTGTTGAAGGAGAGCTAGGTAAGAAAATATTTCAACACCATTTATGCTAGTCATAAATAGATGAAATCACATGCCAGTCATTAGAACTTCACCCCTAAAAGTGTCTAACAATATGAATTGTGTCAGAGAGGAAGATGTATATGTAGTTAGTAATACCTTTTGACTTCGTTGCCCAATAGATAGAAGGCACTAATCTGTCATAGCCCAGAGGATAGAATTCACTATAATCAATTTATTCAAAAACCTTTCATTTATGTAGTGGGATTAGTTGTAGTATCATTTGGTCTATCCATTCCTAATTGCCATTGTGGGTAAATTGTTTAGTAGGAAATTTAGTTCAAATCAGCATGTTTCATATAGGTTCACCCGCCTAGGTCTAGCAGAACCTAAAGAGTAGAAGGTTTAATTGTATAATTGGCCTTGTATGTTGTCCAAGAATGTTTTAAGGGCCTGGAAAAATCTTATGGTTGAAACCTGCATTTTTGAGAATCAACAGTTTGGTAACTCTACTAGGGAGTATAATCTGAAAAGAAGCCTTGTCATAGAGTCAATATTTTGTAGAAGACTTCATTGGAAATAAAGAATTGTAGATTGTCTCACTTCTGGAAAGTGAGTGGCGACTCTAAATGAACAAATGTGTTGAAACTAATAAATTAAAATATATATCAGAAAGAAATCATCCTAGAGTTCAGTCCATCACAATTGCTCCCAAAATGCAAGGAAGAAGGTTTTTGTACAAAGATGGTGATGGTCCTAATGACAAAAATAAATGGACTAAGAAGAATGATAAGGGTAAGAAGGTGACTGATGACATGGGCCCATCAAACAAAAATAAAACATCAAAAGCATCATTAGAGACACACAATTCATATGGTACACTAGCAAAGGAAAACAACCCTTCCAGAGAACCTCATACTCCTGAGGAACAGAGGAATCCTTTCTACCAAACAGATCTTGAGAAAGTTAAGGAGTTCATGGTTGAATGTGGAGCTAAAAGAGAAAGGAGACAACTTGAATATGATTAGAAAATAACACTGCTTGAAGATGGACTTGGATATGAAGTAGCATTTGAGGAGAATTATGAACTCATGAATAGGGATGAAATAAATGCAAGACTAGAGCATCAGAGGCAAGAAGTCGAGAGAGTTAAAATAGAATATGAGCAGAGGCTTCAAGCAATTAGATAACTTGAAGAGTTGAAATTGAAGAAAGTGCAGATCAATACTCAAATGGCTAATTTGCAATATGTGCCACCTCATAGGAAAGGGAACAATAATACAGGCCCATCAAAAGCCCCACACGTCCATCAAAATGCTCCACCACAACATCAAGGTGTTCAACAACCTCCTTATCAACAACATGTACCCCCACAAGGTCAGTAATATGTGGCAAATAATAATCCATTGTACCAGCGTCAGTATTACCCAAATCCTCCTGCATAATATGCAACCATGATCAAGCAGTTTCACTTGGCTGGATTCCAAATATGTCCTTATCCTATGGACAATAATTGGATAATTCTTGTCCCAAAATTCAAAGGAAGTAATGCAATTTCAGTTGAAGAACATTTAAGGATTTTTAATGCTTTTTTGCAAGATTTGGATATGCAGTATGAAGATGTGAAGATGAGGTTGTTTATGATGTCACTAATTGAACATGCCAGAGATTGGTTCAATAGTCTGCAAATAGCTTCTATTGATTATATTCATGTGTTTTATGAACAATTTTTTGAGTAGTATGAGAATCAATATGCACTAGAATTTGCATTGCATGAATTGGTGACTATTCAAAAGCATCAAAATGATTCATCTTATGATTTCAGCCAGAATTTTTCTAAATTGCATAATAAGATACCTCCTAGATCTAAATTAGCTGACCCTATTGCATTAAGCATTTATTTAAAAGCTTTTGATCCTAAGACAGGATATGAGCTTAGGAACAGAGGTCCAAGAAATTTAGTTGAAGCTCAAAGGATAGCGATCACTATTGAAAATAACAGGAAGGATGCAGGGATGATGGCCAAGAGGGATAACCCTAAGATTCCCCAATATGCTCCTCCAAATAAACAAGAAAGCACATATAGGAATGAAAGGCCCAGACTACATGATGTGCCCTATAATACGAATTGGAAAGATGGAAAGCCAATGATGGATAATAGGTCGAGAAATAAAGAGACACCTGATCCTTTCAAGAAGAGAGGGACATACATGGTTGATAATAGTCCTTTGTGTTTAGTATGTGGCATGCCACATTCTTCAAAACATTGTGTTGTAGCTTAGTCAGTGTCAGGAAAAGACATGGCAAAAAATATTAATGAAGAAGACAATAACATCTATTTGACGTCTCATATTCTTCACTCAACAGAGCAGGGGTATTCATCTTCAAAAGAAGAAGGATATGAGTATGATGCTAATCATCAAAAATATAATGTTCACATGGAAGAGCAACAAAAAAAAATTGATTATGAAGAAAGTGATGATGAACAAGCTCCTCCTACCACATCATATTAGCCTAATAGGGTAAATATGAGGAGACCACCTGAGGAATAAATTAAGAGATTGACTATTGCTACAACTAAGCAAGCTAAAAGCAAGTATTGGCTAAGGAATAGAACAGAAAATGAAGATGAAGGTGTTCCAAGAGGAATAGTTTTGAAGAATAAGAAGATATCCAATGAAATATCAGAAAAGACAAATGATGAGCACCCTGATAAAAAAGAACAAAAGTATGTCCCCAAAGAAGAAAATAAATAATTCTCCAGCAACAAACAAAACATGGATCAGACATCAAAGAGGGGGAAAGAGGAAAATAAAGGTGAATCAGCAGAACATAGGAAGGTGATAAGATTTGAAGGTGCATCTTTTGATTTTGTGCAAGCTTTATCCCAAGTAAAATGTCTATCGCATTGCTTGAAATGATGAAAATTAAAGAGTATAGAGAAAGTGTTATTCAATTAATGTCTGATGGGAGGAATCAAAATGTAAATTTTTATTAAAATGAGAATTTTGGAATTCCTGATAAGAAAGGAAAGATAAAAGTTGCAAAAGTTTGCGTAAATGATGCAATGATAAATACGCCTCAAATTGAC
Organism: Sequoiadendron giganteum; assembly: GCA_007115665.2. Classification (NCBI taxonomy): domain Eukaryota; kingdom Viridiplantae; phylum Streptophyta; class Pinopsida; order Cupressales; family Cupressaceae; genus Sequoiadendron; species Sequoiadendron giganteum. The sequence goes on along the minus strand of CM021109.1, from coordinate 250,521,092 downwards.
CCATTTTTTATTACCCTACTCATAAATGGTAAACTGGTAAAAAATTGCATGATAGATTCAAGTGCTTAAATGAATATTATGCCAGTAGGGGTAATGAAGCAACTTGGTTTGTGGGTAGACATCGAGGGTGGTAAGTGTTATGCCATGGATAGTAGGCATGTCCCGGTTGTGCAGATTATGAAGGGTGTAGAAGTAAAACTAGCAACTTACCCACATGAAACTTATAACATTGATATAACCGTGATTGATACAACCCCTCATTTCGGGATGCTTTTGTCAAGACAATGGACTGCAATAGTTGGAGGTAATGTGCAGTTTGATTTATCATATGCAACAATACCGATCAATGGTGAAAAAGTCAATTTATATAGAGAACCGAGGATGAATCAGATTGTTGAATATATTCCTCAGGAACAACTTAATTGCTTTTGCGATGTGGATTTAGGGAGTTTCAGAATATAATTATCTCAGCCAGAATTAGTAAATACTCATCCAATTGATAAGCTTATCTCTAGAAATTAGTAGGGTGTGTGAGAATGTATTTTTATGGGGCATGTAGTCAAGAAGGTAATGGAGTTGGGATAGTTTTCATATCACCAAAAGGTATAACTTTTAAATATTCATTTTTGTTGGCTTTTGAATGTACAAATAATGTGGCAGAGTATGAAGCCTTGTTAATTGGTTTGAACATGGCTGTCAAGCATAAGATTAAGTTGTTGTATGTCTTGGGAGATTCTGAGCTAGTTGTGTCACAAGTTAGATCAAAGTATGTTGCAAAGAATAAGAGGCTGAAACAATATAGAAATGTTGTGTGGGATATAGTGGAACTGTTTGATGCTATTTCAATTGATTGGATAGATAGATCTAAAATTTAATGGCTGACTTTTTGGCTAGTGCAGCCTTAAAGAGAGATGATATCACTTTGGCAGGAGTGTCTCAGGTTGAATTCAAAACACGGCATGTTGTCCCTGATAACATATATAGCAGGTAAGTTTTTAATGATGATACTGACCTTTTGAAATTTCTTCATTCTATAGATCAGCATGAGGCACAAGAGATTGATTTTAATGCTTTTATGGAAGAAGTGGATGGGAAACAAACTATATGTGGGAAGGAAGTTTTACAGCTTAAAACTAACAAACTTCCCAAAGGGCTTGTGCCATTGGAGAGATTTTATGATGGGAATGATCATTCTCTCATGAAGCAGACACCTGTTAAGAAAGAAGATGATGAGGAAATAAATTTGGGAACTGAATTAGCACCCAGAAGGGTTTATATTGGAAATAAAATAAACCCAACTATCAGGAAAATGTTGATTACATTGTTGAGAAAATACAAGCATGTGTTGGTTGGTCGTATGAGGATTTGAAGGCATATAGAGAAGATCTTTTTCAGCATGAGATTCCACTTAAGCCAGACACAAAGTCATTTAGATAGAAGTAGAAGCCTATCAACCCAACTTTGGAACCTAAGATGCAAGAGGAGCTAGCAAAGCTCAGAGATGGAGGTATCATTAAATCCATTAGGCATTCAACATGGGTCTCAAATTTAGTTCCAGACAGGAAGAAAAATGGGGACATAAGACTGTGTGTAGATTTCAGAAATTTGAATGTTGCGTCCCTAAAAGATAATTATCCTATTCCAAACATGGAGGCAATATTGCATAAAGTAACAGGATGTGAGCTATTGTCAATGATGGATGGATTTTTTGGATATAACCAGGTCAAATTCAAAGAATATGAGCAGTACAAGACAACATTCACTACACCATGGGGAAAGTATGTCTATGTGAGAATTCCATTTGGTCTCACAAATGCAGGAGCTACCTTTCAAAGGGCCATGGATGTGGCATTTGCAGATTTAATTAAAGCTATAATGGTGGTATATCAAGATGATCTCACTGCTTATTCCAAAAGGGCAGAGAGTCATGTTGGGGAATTGGAGAAGATCTTCATCAAAGCTATGGAATATGGTATTAGTCTTAATCCTAAAAAATGTCATTTCACTATCACGGAGGGTAAAATTTTGGGGCATATTGTGTCAAAAATGGGGTTAGGATAGATCCTAAAAGGGTAGATGCCATAGATAAAATTCCCATTCCCAAAACTGTCAAAGCCATCCAATCATTTTTTGGCCAAATTAATTTTGTTAGGAGGTTTGTGTCCAATTTTGCTGAGATTCTTAAACCTTTATCTAAGATGTTGAAAAAAGGAGAAAATTTGGACTAGACTGTTGAAGCTATGGATGCCTTCATATCTATAAAGAGAGTTATCAAAGAAGCCCCTATCTTGAAGTCTCTTGATTTTACTAAACCGTTTCAGATTTTTTCTTTTGCCTCATTTCACACCATAGTTGTTGTTATGTTACAGAAAAATGATGAAGGTCATGAGCAACCTGTTTATTTTTTCAATAAGTCTTTTCAGGGGTCAGAATTGAAGTATGATATTATGGAAAAACAAGCTTATGCACTGGTCAAAGCAGTAAAGGATTTCAGGCCTTACCTTGTTGGAGCTAAGGTAATTGCTTATGTCCCACATGTAGTTGTAAAGGATGTCCTGGTGTAGATAGAAGTGACAGGGAAGAGATGCAGATGGATTAATAAAATTCAAGAGTTCAACGTGGAGATTTAGATTACCAAGTTGGTAAGAGGACAGAGTTTGGTCAGGCTGATGGCAGAAACCAATATTGAAGCAAACCAAATTTGCAGTGTAGAAGGTAAAGAAGAAGTCATAGCAAGTATTGAGCATACTCCTTGGTATACTAATATAATGCATTATCTAAAACATATGAAGTGCCTTGAAGGGCTGAATGATAATCAAAGGAGAACTTTGAAATTGCAGGCTTCTAAATATGTTTTTTTAGAAGGGGACCTATTCTGGAAGAATAGGGATGGTATATTGTTGTTGTGTCTAGATGAATCCTAGGCAAGTATGTATTGATAGAAATGCATGAAGGGGTATGTGGAGGTCATTATTCAACTAAGACTATTGCACACAATATTCTCAGGACTGGTTATTATTGGCCTAGGGTATTCAATGATTTCTTTGCATATGTGAGGAAGTGTCAGGCTTGTTAAAAAAATTCAGGAAAGTTGAAGTATCAAGGAACATTGCCACTTAGACCTTTGCAGGTAGAAGCATCTTTTCACCAATGGGGAGTTGATTTCATTGGAGAAATATAGGACAAATCAAGTGGAGGACATAGGTGGATACTAGTGGCCATAGATTATTTTACTAAGTGGGTGGAGGTTGTTCCAACTAAGCATGCAACGAGCAAATTGGTGATGAATTTTTTGATGGAGAATGTTATAACCAGATTTGGTACCCCAGTCGGATTGATCACAGATAATGGGATGTGTTTTAGATCTGATGAGTTTAGAGATTTTTGTAAAATGTATGGCATTAATATTTCTTATTCTACCCCATACCATCCACGGCCCAATGGTCAGGCAGAGTCAAGTAATAAAAGTCTTTTGAAGATAGTAAGGAGGATGCTAGATATAAATAGAAAGGCATGGGATTCAAAGTTAAGATTGGTTGTATGGGTAGATAGGATTACAGTGAAGAGGGCAACTAGAAAATATCCATTTGAGTTGGTATACGGGACACAAGCTAGGATGCCATTGCAAAATCTTTTGCCAATCTATAACTCTATTTTGTAAGAAGACTTGGATATTTCTGACCCAATGGAGGAAAGAATGGAGCAGCTTGCAGAGCTTGATGAAATGAGAAGAGTGGCTTAGAAGCAGGATGTGAAACAATAGTCACAAATGAAGTACCTTTTTGATAAAAATCCCAAAGAGAGAAAGTTTGAAGAAAATGATTTTGTGTTGATGTGGAATGCTCAATGTCAGGAGAAGGGGAAACATGGCAAGTTTGAAGCCTAATGGTTGGGTCCTTATTTGATAATTGGTAAAGGAGGTGAAGACTCCTATTTCCTGAAGAATATGTCTGGAGAAGAGCATGACTTTCCTGTACATGGGCAGTTCCTAAAGCACTTCTTCTCTTGAGGATCAGTAGAGGGTTAAGGATTGTGAGTGCATGGACAATTCTTAATAACCCTCTTTAATATTGTTTCGATGCATAGTAGTTTAGGAAATTTTGAAGGATCTGGGTTTTCTAGTACATGGACATTATCAGGTATTCCCTTTTTTGAATGCTTTGCTTTCCTTTCATGTACAGTATTTTAGGGTCCTTTTCACCTTCCATTCTCCTTGCTCTGCTTTCCATTTTCCATCTCCTTCGCTCTTTCTTTCTCTCTATCCTCCATCACTCATTTTCGTGCCCATTCATGTCTTGGTCTATTCTCCCAGAGTAAACTTTGGATTCTTGCAGTGATTGCGCAATCACTCATCCCCAACTGGATCCACTGTTAGAACCAAAATTTCCATTAAAAACCCTAGGGGATTTTACTCTATTTTGTCCATTTCCCTATCTTTTCATTAAAAAAAAATCATTTTATTCCTCTTCCAAAATGTTAATATATCATATATTTTACCCTGTTGTTTTAAATCTTTCAAAAATTTCTACCATTTTACTTCATGTCACTTCACCGCACTAACCATCAAAACATTTGTGGTAGTGCGATGGAGGGTAAGTCTGGCGTTCAAGCAAGCAGCCACCGTTGCACCATGGCTAGTCACCAAATAGTCAGTGGTGGTGCAGTAGACAGTGGAGCGACTGACAGAGGGGTCATTGTGGTACCGCTAACAGTCAAGCCAGCCACCGCGGTGACTGTGGTAATATTCAGCAGTAAGGGGTTAGCATTCATCATACCAGCTACTGCCACACCGTGGCTAGTCAGAACAGTGACCGTGGTGGCGCAGTAAACAACAAGCAGTGAATGATAATGGTTAGAAACCCACCGTAGTGTCGTGTGCAGTCAAACCACAAACCGCGGTAATACGGTAGGCAGTTAGTGTAACAATGAATGTTAGTAACTATTGAACCACAAGAGGAAGAGTTGTTACTCACGGTAGCGCAGTAGACAGTGATGAGACCGTGGAGGTGACAATAGTTGTTAACTGTGATATCACTGACGGTTGAAATGAAGCTCATAGTTGAGCGGTGGAAAGGGACATGGTCAGTGAATGGTGACCGAAAATTGAACGGCAACGATGGGGGACGGTTAAGGACGGGCAACAAATAGTTACCGTTATACCGCCAGTGGGTAGAATGAAGACCCTGGTAACGCGGTAATAGTGAAGAGGAGACCATGACAATCTCACTGTGATACCATGACCGGTCAACAAGATGACCGTGGTAGAGCGGCAAGCATGAATGAAGACTTCACAGCAAGGCATAAAGTGAAACATAAGGGCAGGAAAATCATTAAATTTAAAGTTAGACGCAGAACTATAGTTGAAAATATTAATTTTGTGATAAGGCAATGCAATTAATATTTTGTTACCGCTAGAGAATGCAAATGGTTTTAACTGGTTAATTCAAGGGTCACGCCCCTTGAGTTTTGATATATAAATTATTGAATAAAACCAATCACGAGGTTGGTTCTAGAGGAGTGAGATTTTTTTCTCAAAAAATAAACTGGGAATGAAATAATGTAAAAGACCTTCTAGAAATGGTGCAATGGATATGATTTTTTGGTCGAATTCCTTTATGATGTTTTCATTGTTGTGATGTGATGACTATTAATTTTTGCTTGGTTCTCTCCACTTTGAAGTCTTTTGATCATTTGAGTTTAAATATCAAGTATATTTTAATTTATCAAGGTTCATTTCTTCACTCTATGTGATTTTGTTTACTGGTGTCTGCAAGTCAAAACCAAATACCTTTGAATGAGCCACTATGTTTGTGAGATTTCCTTTGGATTGTTGAAGGAGAGCTAGGTAAGAAAATATTTCAACACCATTTATGTCAATCATAAATTGATGAATTCACATGCCAGTCATTAGAACTTCACCCCTAAAAGTGTCTAACAATATGAATTGTGTCAGAGAGGAAGATGTATATGTAGTTAGTAATACCTTTTGACTCTGTTGCCCAATAGATAGAAGGCATTGATCTGTCATATCCCAGAGGATAGAATTCACTATAAACAATTTATTGAAAAACCTTTCATTTATGTAGTAGGAGTAGTTGTAGTATCATTTGGTATATCCATTCCTAATCTCCATTGTGGGTAGATTGTTTAGCAAGAAATTCAGTTCAAATCTGCATGTTTCATATAGGTTCACCTGCCTAGGTCTAGCAGAACCTAAAGAGTAGAAGGTTCAATTCTATAATTGGCCTTGTATGTTGTCCAAGAATGTTGTAAGGGCATGGAAACCTCTTATGGTTGAAACCTGAATTTTTTAGAACCAACAGAAGCCACCTCTTTTGAATTCCATCTCGGATGTCTCACCTTTCCAAAAGCTTGTGGATATGGTTAATAATTTGTTTGTATCCACTATGGTTCTTTCCTCTTCTCCCTCGACCCTCCTTGCTTTGTCTATAGGGAATTCACCTCCTCTGATGAAGAAGAAGGTAGAGTGTAGTCCCTCCAACAATGGAGGATGTAAGAAGAGCCCACCTTCTCTAAAAGGTGGTCTCGCACTGACTTTCTTTGTCCTAGTGATAGAACTAGTTTCGGCCTCCCTCGAGTTTGTCACCGCTCTCAAGTCTCTCGGTGAGCCTAGCAGTGAACCTTGGGTGTGAACTCCTTCCTCTGTCAAGGTGAAACATGGCACTCTTATTAAGTGTATGTTTGACTTGGTGGATGAATTTTTGACCTTGTCAACAATCCTCACAAAGTCGTTGACCTTATACCCACAAGAGTTGAGCGAAGGAGACCTCGCAAGTCCCTTTTCCCTTGCCCTTATTGTGGTATGATCAGAAGCTCCTCCCATTAATATTATGTTGTTGCAGGTTCATTATCCTTCCCCCTACGATGATCTGGAGTGGGAAGCTGATGACCTCTTGATTGACCAGTGTTAGGGGGAGACCCTCTCCTTGATCTTTAGATTAGATGTGTGTTTGTTGTAACATTTTTCCCCCATGACCATGTTATATGTGCTTGGATATAAGTATGGTGTTTGTGTTGTAAACCTTACTCTATGTCTATCCTCATTCTTCCATGTTTGTGATTGAATTTTGGTAAATTGGGGATGATGCAAAGCGTAGAGAGCATTTTGGCTTCCTTCCATGTTGACCTAATTTTTTATTTTTACTTTTTCTTCTATGCATTCTTCCTGATTTGGTTAGGGATTGATGATCTTTCACCTCTTACCACGGTTACCTAATATATATAAATAAATGCATATCTGACCCCGTGAATCCAAATCCCCCTGTGCCCATTGTGTGTGTTCTCTTTTCTTTTTTTTTCTCTTGATCCTTCTCTCTTCTTTTCTTAAGGTCTCCATCTTATGTGTGACAATGCCACTTCTACATTACTTTGTCTTTAGAAATTAAATTCATTTCCAAATGAATCTTTTCTCAAAGATCCTTCACATGCTTCTTCTTTAGAGTTGTATTCTCGACTTGAAACCCTAACGAAACATGTTTCCTTCATCATGGGTTCATGAAGAAAGTACTTGGGAACCTTCCTCCAAAGCAGGAGAATTCTTAATCCTCCCCTCACGTGGGCACATATCCTTCCTTTCAAATTCCTTGACGAATTGAACATCTTTCGAAAGGATTCCTTGGTGATGAATCGATTCAAGAAAGAAGATGATAGCTTTTGAACAGTGAGTCCCTTGAGTGGAGCCCTCCTTTCCATGTTGGGCTCCTAAGGGACCCCTTCAAAAAATTTCAATGAGCTCTATGGCATTTAGCTTGGGGGCTGCTCAACTAGACTAGTTTCGCTTCTTCGCATCTAGTCCAGGGGCAGCCCGACTAGACCTGCTTCACATCCTTACATCTAGCTTGAGGGCAGCCCAACTAGACTTCACTTTTCAAACAGCGCATCACTTTAGTGGACCCCTCCTTCCTTTTTAAGGGTTCCCAAGGGACCCCTTTGAAATTCTTACAACTTAGTGATGGTTAGTGTGTTCTTTGTTCACTGGCCTGCACGGACGCTTCCTGACATGTTCTATCTACGGGTAAACATGTTACCCTCTCTGACTCTACAGAGTCCCATTTTCTTGGTCTCCTTCATGTGGGAGTTCTTGAAGGATACCTCCTTTGTGGGACTATGAGCCTGTGAGTCACTTCTATTCTTCAACTTTATAGTTCCGTAGAACTATGAAGTCCTTTCCTAAACTTCTGAGTTCGCTAGACCGTGCTCTTCTTCCTCGATGGTTCAGGTATACATCTCTTAACTTGTTACACTTTACTACTCTACTTTACCAAAGCACTCATCAGTACTCATGCTCCCTAAAGTGGGGTAAAATTGTATAGGCATTAATTTTCACCCATTGTGCAAATTCCCCTTTACCCCTTTACACTTTAGAAAACCTAAGGTGAAGGCTTAATTTCACTTAAGCCCGCTACTCACATCACACTTGGCACCTTGTTTGTGTGTTGGTGAAGGTGTTTCTATCGGGAATGGTCATGTGGTACGCTTATGTCCCTAGAAAACTCTTGTGGCTGGAGTCTGCAGAGACATTACACCTCCTATTGGAAGTCAAAGTGTAACGCCCTTCTTCAACTGGCCAACCTAGATATGGTCATTTTCATCTTCTTCCTTCATATTCTTCACCCTTTTATCCATTTTGGGATCTTCGGTGAAATTTTTGCAAGATCGATTTGAGCACTCTCTCCATTTCATTCACTCATCCACAAGCTTTGTATCAACACTTTACACTCCATTGAAACAATCCACTACTCCATCACTCTGATAGTGTGAGCGTAGAACAAACACCGCGGCAGTAGAGGCTTGATTTCTTCTCATCTTCTCCGCCACTAGCCTTGAGCGCTTTGGATGGAGGCGGTAAGCTCCTCTTGTCTTCTCTATCATTTTGGGTGAGTAAGCATGTACTATTTTGTAGTGTCTTTTGTTTACATAGCTTCTATTCCCTTCTTTATCATTATTTCTATCATTGCAAACTTGGTTGTCTGTGAAAGTGCAAACACCAAAATGGGGGTTTGACTGAAGTAGACCCCTAAACAACCCCCCAACATTTTCCCGCTCTTTTTTGTGTAGGTGGAAAGATCTTGGAGCAATTTGGTGAGAAAATTGTTGTGCAAAATTGTCTTCATCACCCTTGCGGTAATTTACTTCCTTTATCACGTTCATTTATACATTTCACTTTTCTTAGTCTTGTTCTTCACTTCCCGAAACTTCTAAAACTAGGATGTCAGTCCTTCTTTTAGATTTTAATCGTGTCTCTCTGATTTTCTAGTTGTATGGACGCTAGCACACCTTTGAGATGCCAGCACGCCACATTGTCATCCTAGAACCATGCTTTTGTCCTCCGAAAGAGAGCTACCTAATACGTAGAGTTGGCTCTAAAAAGCGACTTCTCTACTATCCCTCCAACTCTCGAGTTTGCAGAGTGATCGAAGGAACTTATAGTCCTCATCATTCTCATCTCATCTATCCTAACCTTCCTTCAAACTGAGGTAAGTTAGGGCAGCCATACTGCTCTTGGCCTTTTGTGACCAAGGACCTCGCAATGGTTAGTCCCCCTCTCTTACAGGGATCATGAATGTTATCCCACTCTTCCTTTATCAGACTTGCATCTCTATTCATTCCCTTCTGAGCTGACCACATGCAAACCCAAGTTAGATTTTTTGGAATTCCAGGCGTAGCATAAGACTCATCCTGGAAAATATTAACCATGCGCACTATGAGCATTGCATCAGCCAAGCTTTGAGATGTCTCACCCAGTTTGTCCATCTGTGAGCTCTGAGCTACTTCAGGGGCAGTGGATTCCATTTGTGTTCAAACCTTTGTAATGTCTTACATGTCCCTTAGCGATTTTGTACTTCAAAAATTCTTTTCTTTGAATGCGTATTCAAAATATTTCTCCTCTATTTAAACAACTATATGCAATACTTAACTTTTTCTTCCTTCAAGTGGTAGAGGACAACTACTTTTCTTGTGTTAAATTTGGCATGTACTGCCAGATTTCTTGTCCATGCAAAGTAAATTACCTACCTTTTGAAAAGATAGGAATTCATAATTTCTTTTAAGTACTTATAACCCATGGCATGATTTTCCTTGGAAATTGAGCCGGTGATTTGAGGGCAGATAGACTCCTCACAAGCTTAGTTTTTAATATCTTGAAATGCATCATTAAGCCTAGATACGATGAGTGTTTGAAAAATCATGAGCTCAGTCTTGGGATGCTCAGAATGCTCATAGTGTGACACCTCAGTACTCAGTCGTATAGATGATCGCTTAGAGAAATTTCCAACTTGAGCTAATTAATTATCTCTCCTTAAATTTACACACAGCGAGTCATAAAAAAAATATGCAAATGGGCTCATGTCTTTTCTAGTTGGCTCTTGGACGTGATTTTTGAGATAGCACTTGATTGACCTCATGCTTAGCATGCGTGTATCTTAAACATTTCTCATAAATAGGCCCCCAAATAATCGTAGAATCGCACTTAGCAATTGGTAGCACTAGCATTTAGTAACAACAATTTGGGTAGAAATAGAAGTAGTGTAGAAAAGTATTAATAAACACTGTGAATACTCCTCTTAGGTTTAACAACACTAAGGCACAAACTGCCTTCAACGATTTAGTATCAAATAGGAGGTTGAAGAGAATGATGAAGAACAAGCATTCTCTGGCGATTGTAAAATGGGTCCTGGGCCAGGATTGTGTGGAATATGAGGATAAATATCAAGTGAATACTGACATGTGCTCACAATTCATGGCCTCTTTCCTTGATATCCAAGTTCCAAATTTGATGATTATCCACTTGATATTGGAGATCTTCCCGAAGTGATACCTTGTGGGTCTTGGAGAAATTGTGGAGAATGCAGTCTACGACCTGCACTTACCCACTGCAGGTGACCTTCAAAAATATGTCGAGGAGGATGTGGTGGTGTCATGGGTGTCATTTCTCGATGGTTTTCGCCTCCAGGCGCAAGTCGAGCATCATTAGAAGGTTACCTACACATGTCATTTCTTGTTGCATGTTTACAACATGGTACTACACTATGATGTAGAATGGTATACTAATTTTAGGAATCTGGTATTCCCACCACCTCTCACGGTTACTGTTGCCAACCTAGTTCATGTGAATGAAGATTTCATGATTGTTGATGTTCCTTCTCCCACACCCATGGATGAAGACGTTTCTATTGCTACCTTCAACTGAAATACCACCTCCTTCTCTTTTGCTTTTTGTATATAAGCCTAAAAAAGGATTCCTTCATATATAGCTATTTAGACATATGGCTTCAGAGTCGCTTTGAAATTTGTAAAATCGAAGCATATAATACTTTCGAAATGAACACAACCTTTTATGTTATTTCATCTTTTTCTTTCCTTCTATTATTCGTCATGGCCCATTTTCCACATCATTGAATATTTCCTATCCTTTCTAGCATATGGGTTATTTACTTCATCATAATGTTAATTTCTATAGCATCATGGATTAAGAAGACTGGCCGAACAAACAAAAGAACACAAAAGAAAATAACTACAGTAATTACATATTTACATGGTAGAAATGTTTAATTAAGCATAATAGAACAATTTAAGGTGGATTTCATTAACAGGAATCCCTAGCATTTTTCTTTCCTTGTTTTTTGATTCAAATGCAACATTTTGCCTATACTGAATTATCCTAAAAGAACCCTCCCATAGGCTGTCAAATTTCTTATGTTGACCGGGTCTTACAGTTTGCTCATTAAATTTTAACACTAGGTTCTCACATTTCAAAGCTTGGTCTGGAGCCTTTTTATCAAACCACCCTTTTACCACAATTTGGTGATCATTTATGGCTAATGGGGCCTTTTCTCTTTTCTCTTGCACTTTCAGAGTTAAGACAGTAGCACCACTTCACTTACTACTAAATACATACATTTTGAAGTCCCTTGATAATTCTAGGTTAACCATTACAGGAGCTGAGGAAATAGCATTCTTAACCTCCTCAAAGGCTTCTCTGGCTTATTTAGCCCATTTGAATGCCTGATCTTTCTCTTTTATCAAGGTGATTGTCCTAATTATCCCTACAAAAAAATAAATAAATTTACTTACAACATTGACCTTTCCTAAGAAAGACTGGACGACTTTCTTATTGACCGAAAGGGAAGGTTTTTTTATCACGTTCACCCACTTGGGATTTATTGAAATTCCTTATTCAAACTGGATCTAATTGTAGTCTGAAAATACATCTAATAGAGAAAACATCTCTAAACCTGCTCCATTTTGCAAGATTGATTCCATGGAGGGCAGTGGGTAATGATCCTCTAGTGATTCTCTATTCAAGTCACGGAAGTGAATGCAAAGACAAATATCTCCATTCTTCTTTCGGATCAGGATTAGGTTGGATACCCACGTGATATGCTTGATTGAGAAGACAATCCATGACCGAATTATCTTTGTTAACTTTTATGCCATAAGCGCTTCAATCTTGGGATTCACTGGCCTCTATTTTTTGTGAACTGGTTTGGCCTCGTCTGTCAGTTCTACAGTATGCTATATGATGTCAGGATCATATCCCCTGAAGTTATCATATGGTTAGGCCAACACCCCTTCATTTCCCCCCTAAAGGTCAATGAGCATCTCTTTTTATTTTTGTGGAACGTCCTTCCTGACTTCAAGCTTTCTGCCATCCCCGATCTGAAAATCCGCATAATCACTTATGTTCAAACAATCTGCATTGCTTCTCGTATGGTCAGAAAAAAGGCTTTTGAGAGAGACCCAACCCTTCAGAAGCTCATTGGACCTTACCCAAAGATTTTTTCCATCGTAGGCTTTGACAATCCTTTGCTGGAGTTGGTCGACAAACTCTCCCGACTATGAGCCGAATGAAGCGATGTGATCATCGCTGTCAAATATTTGATAGCTATGACCATTATCTAGAATCATTAGTTAGAATATCATTTGTATAGAGTGTTTTTTATACTTTAGGTTAGAGGCCGGTTCGAATTGGGATTCCATTACGGCCATGCGGTCTGCATCAACATTTTGTTCTTGGGGAACAGTTTGGATATTGAAAACTTCAAAGCTCTCAATAAGGTCCCAGACTCTATCTCTATAGGATCTCATATAGACATCCTTTGTTGTATTGATACCCTGAATTTTTTCTATGATTAGCTCAGAATCTTTGAACACCATTATTTTCTTAATGCTCATTCATTCTGCTAGGCTCAAACTTAACATAAGGCCTTCATATTCAGCTTCATTGTTGGAACAAGGAAATTGGAATCAAAAAGATTTTATTGTCTTCTCATTGCTTGGGGAAGTCAGGCATATCCCAGCCCTTGCGCCAATCTTGCATCTAGCACCATCGAAGTGTAGCGACTATAGCTATGTTATTGAAACACCTACGGGCTCTTTTCTTACCTTCAAGATGGCTTGGTCTTCGTCATAAATGACATAAGTCCCTAGTCCAATCGCATGATAATTTCTGAAGGGGTCTTTATCAATGAGCTCGCTTAGGAGAACCTCCTCTTGATCGGTTTGATCTCTGGTGATTTTCTCATCTTCTAGAAGCTCAGTGCAGTACATCTCCTCCTTGGTGATGGAGGTATGAGTGGGCTCAAATACTATTTTAGCCTCATCTGCAACATGTTCTGAATGCAAAGGTTCAGACACCAATTTCATTTTGGCTCCATGCTTTGTCCTTACAATTAGGTGTGACCAATCTAAGGAAAGGTATCCACCCAGTTTAGAAGTGAATTCCCTAGACAAGCATAGATTGAATATAGTAGGAACATCAACGATCACATTATCCTTCTTGACCATGATACTAGGGTAGGAAAATAGAGTTAATGGAAGGTCCTTAATGATCCCCATAGTATCAACTATATTCCCATCTGATTGCATAACCCCTTTTTTCAAAGGTTTGTAGCTCATTCCTAGGGCTTTAGCTATTTTCTTTGGCATGACTATGGTGCTAGCATCGAAGTCAATCATGGAGTTATGCAGAAATTTCTTACCCACAATCAAGGTCAAGAAAATGGCTTCAATTTTGGTTTATCTATGCTGACTTCGACTAAGGATTCCTCCTCTTCATTGTCAATAGAGTTCTCCTCTACAATATTCATGAGAACTTTTATCAGAGGTGATTGATCAAGAATCTTCCCTTTAAGCAATTGCTAGTTTGGTTTAGTGATCGGATCCTCTTGGAGAGCCCTCTATAGCAATGTCTTCTACTCTAGAATAGCTAAGATATCCCATAGGGACACATTAGCATATGATTTCTTCAATTATTCCAACGCATTGAACGGTGGCAGATTCAGAGGCTTCTACTCCTTAGCTCTTGTTATAATAATTTCCCTTCACTACAGACATTGTGACACCACAGCAGAGGTATTGGGGTTGTGGTCGGAAGTACTTTTAGACTATGAACTGAATAATTGTGGGATGACTGATTCACCTATGAATTTTCTCTTGGAGTGAGTTTTGTAATCAAACTGCACTTGCGGGGTTTCTGAAGTGGATGCTTTGAATACGAACACCGCTTCCTCTCCTTCCATCTATGAGAATAGGGAGTGATCGAGGGCTATGTCATTTTCTTGTTCCAGGGACATTCCTTGCATCTATGTAGTAAGAACCACATTCTCCATTTGGGGAGAGGCATATGTATAACCTCTTGAATTTGGTGTCATACCTTGGTTGTGTTGCTTCACCACCCTTTGTTGTAAATTGCCACATGGGTAGTTTTGAGGCATATGTGAATCTCCACAAGGGAAACACCAAGGGTTGGCATCATCGACTAAATTGTTTTGCCCCATGGTTAGCTCTTTTCTCGAGATTAGGTTGGCATTCTGCAACGGAGTGGGTATTGACACTATTTGATTTGATCCTTGCGCTGAGGATTTGTACGAGTGCCTCTTTGGAACTAGCTCTGTTGGTAAGAGGACCTTCTTCCTTGATAATTTTGATAGGTCATCTTCAGAGAAGTGACTTGGTTGTGCTTGATAACAGTTATTTTGTTGGTCATAACCTCCAACATTTCCTTTATGTCACTCATCTCGTTCTTCGAAGCACTAGACATGGAATCAATGTTTTGTGGTACACTCATGTATGTATACATGGATTAAGGAGAAGCAGTTGTAGTGGTAGGCAACGTCACTTGGGCAGGAACTAATAACTCAGGGAATATAGGCATGATGGGTTGAGGCGAAAACTTTTTGACTTTAATTGTATTTTTTTCTTCTTTAATTGTGATGTTATATGCATCTAGAAGAGTGAGTTTGTCAAGTGACTAGGTCATCATTGAGATGTCGACATTGATGGACTTTAGGTAGAACATGAACACCAAGCCAGGTGGCAGGTGGATTGTAGCCTGAATTATTTGCCAAGTTATGTGAAACCGGGTGTTGAATTCAGTAAGAACCTCATCAGGAGCCTACATGATGATCTCTAGCTAGTGATACTAGGAAGACCTATCTCCATCGTTTGAGAATACTTCACAAAAAAGATCCTCGAGTTGATGCTAAGTATCGATAGTGTTAGCTGGAAAAGTGTGGTACCAATCTAATGCTTTTCCTCTGAAAGAAGCTACAAGCAACCTCAATGCTATGTTCTGATCTATAACTCCATGTACCAAGCACATGTCTGCCACATCTTGCAGATGTTCGGATGGTGTTCTTAAGCCATCTCTAGTAACCTTAGGAATAGCTTTGATGGCATAGACTAGAATGGGAGACTAAATGGCAGGCTCTACTGGTGTTTTAAGAGAACTTTCGGCATCCCATGCCACATAATTTTGGTTAGCGATTGGTAAGATGGTTGGTGGAGGATTCATAACATTCATGTGATGGATTCTAGTTGGTACTGTTCCTAGTGGTGATACCAACAAACCAGGGTTGTTTGTTGTTTGGGATCTTGTGACAGGTTGATGGCTCATATACTTGCTCAAGGCTTAAGCACATTTAGAAGGTCCCACCGTGCATTCTAGAAAAAAGAAACTGTTGATGCCAAAATTTGACAAGGTAACAACCTTTATGGGAAACTCAGTTAAAGGGGGGACCTATTGTGCTAAACCGAGTAACCTCTAGATTTTAAAGAAGTTGGCTTATCTATAACAGGGGTTTTGAGTGGGAAAAGGAAGCAAATATATAAATAAAGATATAACTAGGGCGATGCACCAAGGTTTAGATGTAAGGAATGATAAATCTATCTTTTGGGTGCAATTTAAGGGCCCATTCAACAATCTTCTATGTCCTCAAATAACAAACATCAAAGAGAGAGACCTAAATAATTAATTTCATAACATAAAATAATTTGCATAGAGATTTATTGAAAAGAAAGAGTCAGAGACATGGTCCTAAATCAACATTCCATTCAAATCATTGAAGTTGCAAACAAGTTATTCAGTAACAACACAGTATAATGCTTTTCAAATAGTTAAGAAATAGAGAGGCCAAATTACAAGGGCATAGTCTGTGAGTCTTTACAATTATCTAACAAAACAAAAGGCCCGGTGTCTTTCTAATTTTTTTGTAGGTATTCTGAACTAGATCTAGGATGAAAGAAGCAATATATATAGCCAAAGGCTTCCACCGCTTGAAAGCCTGTAACAGAAAATATTCTCGATCATGGGTAATGGTGTTCGCAGCAATGGCTCATCACGGTCATTGCAATAGAAAGATTCTGAAGCATGAACATAGTCACCCACAAGCTAGATGTATTCCTTGTGAATGATGGTAGTGGTCCTAACATTCGAAAATAGCTAAGAGCAAGCATGCGTTGCAGTCCTATAGAGTTAGTTAGGACACGTGGCATGTGGTTGGGGCCTGAACTTCATTCCTTCTTTCTTGTGAATGAAATGCTTGTTTTGAGGACGCGTGGAGGAGCCTTCAACATATCGGCACCACTATGGGGCCCACTTAAAAGTGTACTCGAGGGGAGGCGATGTGGCATGCAGTCGGGGCCCGAAGGAGAAGGGAAGGGAAGTTCCCCTTCAATGAGCGATTGGATGACACGTAGAAGCAGTGAGCCGAGTTCATTGAAAGGGTGGCCAAAGGACTTCAAAAACATCGAGAGTGGATGGAAGGGAAGAAAAACAATGAAGCAACCTAAAGGGAGCATGGGATATATTTAATATCCACAATTTACAAAAAGGAAAGTTGTTTGATTTTTGAGATCCCAAAATCAAATAAAATCTCTAAAATCCCACAAAAACAACAAGTTTCTTTTCAACAAATAGTTCATAACTATGCATAAGAAGCATATAAAACATTTCTATCTTTTCAACTATTTTTACTATTTATTTATTATCACCTTCCATTATGATTCAATTTTTATTTTATTTTAATATTTCATTATACTTTTAAATTTATTATAAACCATCATTAAAATATATTTATATTTAGTTATCAAAATAATTTTTAACTTAATAATTTTATTTAATACATCAATTAATCAAAACAACATTTATTAAACAAATCTAAATTAAACAACTAAATATCAATAATGATTACCTAAACATAAACAGGGTCGAAAAACAAGACCAACTGATCATAGACAACAGACACACTGATGAGGTAATGGATAGATACTCATCCTCTTCAAGGATGATGGCTAAGTTAGGGGACCAAGTGTCATCTCCAATCAACTTATCCATTGGATTTAAGGCACACTCAGACCTGGCAATTCAGGTGGAGTCAATGCCTAGTACCTGCAACCTACAACACACAAAATAGTCGAGCATATACATAATTATACAATTAGACACACCGTGAAAAGGGAAATCATAGTGTCACAGGGTACTCACAAGTGAGTAATGTGACACTATCCATTTCACCCACACATAACAGTAAGAACAACACCAAATAGTCCAACCAACCCATATACAATCAGATACCTAGCAATCAGAATGGTAATCACATTATGGTCATGAATAAATAATCACATACTGATGAAAATGATGCATATATCATATATTGTATCATAAAATAGATCATCTACTTAACAACATTAATACATACATTTAACTAACACCATTATTTTAACTTCATTTTTGAGTTCTAAGGTCGATTACCTACACATCCATGATGAGAATGGAGGGGAACTGAAACAACGATTAAGGGAACACAATTTGTATGGTAAACTCTCTAATTGTACTTTCTTCCAAAGGAGAGTGCATTATTTAGAGCATGTGATCTCAGTGAACAGAGTCTCCGTAGATCAAGCTAAGATCAAGGTAGTACTAGAGTCGACAATACCCAAAAATATGTTTGAGGTAAGAAGTTTCATGGGTCTAGTAGGGTACTATAGGAATTTTCTTGTGAACTCCAAGATTTCTTTTCCAATTACTTCTTTATAGAGGAAAGGGGAGAAATTTGAGTGGACTGAGAAATGTCAAGAAGCCTTTGACCTACTCAAAGAGAAGTTGACCACTGCACCAATCTTGAAAGTACCAAATCCTAAGGGTAACTTCATAGTCATCACACATGCATGCGGGGAAGGATTATGAGGTGTGTTAATGCAATATAGGCAAGTAATTGCTTATGAATCTAGAAAGATAAAATCTTAAGAGAAAAATTATGCATCACATGATTTAGAGTTAGCAGTTGTGGTTCACGCATTACAAATGTGGAGGCACTACTTGTTAGGAAAACCATTTGAATTGAAAATTGATCATAATGGATTAAATTACCTTTTTACTCAACCTAATCTGAATGCTAGGTAGAGAAGATGGTTAGAGTTAATAGTTGACTATGACTTCAATATCAGCTATATCAAAGGGAAAGAAAATCAAGTTTTCGATGCCTTGAGTCGAAGATGCCATATTTCTTCAGTAGTGATGATTCAAACTGAATTTAAGGGACAAGTGTTATAAAAGTGCAAAGAGGATGAGTACTACTTGCAAAACTCACTAATAATCCGTAAGATTCTAGGTATGAGTGTTTTCATTTTGAACCTAATGGATTACTTAGATATAAAGGTAGGATGCATGTACTTGATGTAGGGGAGTTAAGGAATCTAGTATGAAAAGAAGTACATGAAGCACCGTACTCTGGACACCCTCGAGTGACCAAAATGATGATGAATGTGAAGCCATTATATTTTTGGAAAGGGATGAAAGGAGATGTTGCTAGTTTTGTGGCTAGGTGTCTTGAATGTCAAAGGTTGAAAGTGAAGCATCATCATCCTATAGGCTTGTTATATCCACATGACATACCAGAGAGAAAGTGGCAAGTAATAAGTATGGACTTTATGTAAGGATTGCCTATGTCAAGAAATAAGCACAATGTCATTCTTGTGGTAATAGATAAGCTTACCAAAGTCGCACATTTTATACCTGAGAATCTAACTAATGGAGAACCTATCATAACAAGAAATTTTGTACAAGAAGTGATTAGGTTGCATGGAATTCCAAAGAATATTATCTCAGACAGGGATGCATGAATGAATTCTAGGTTTTGGCAAACCTTGTTTTATGTATTAGGGACTCAGTTGAATATTAGCTCAGCATATCATCTAGAAATGGATGGAAAAAATGAAAGGGTGAATCAAGTATTGGAAGACCTACTGAGAATATATTTCATGGATGAACAATACAAATGGGAAGACTACTTACCCTTGGTAGAATTTTCTTACAATAATTCTTATCATTTTGTGATAAATATGGCTCCTTTTGAAGCATTGTATGGTCAAAAGTGTCGAACTCCTATAAGTTGGGATAGACTTGAGGATAGAGTGAGTCTTGGGCCAGAGATGTTGGTTGGAATGGAAGATCAAGTTAAGATTGTTAAGAAAAGGTTGGTTGAAGCCAACTATCGACAAAAAAGCTATGTCGATGCTAAGAGAGTGCCCCAAAATTTTATCGTAGGTGATAAAGTGTTGTTGACAGTGAAACCTCACAAGAGCTCCATTAAATTTTGAAAGTCTTCCAAGTTAGCCCCATTTTATGTTGGACCTTTTTTTATTCTAGAGGAAGTGAATCTAGTAGCCTGTCGAATAGCATTGCCACCAACTCTTGTCAAAATGCATAATGTCTTTCATGTGTCCTACCTAAAGAGGTATGTACTCGGTGATAATCACTTTATTAATTGGACTAATTTATAGTTACAGGACCCTGGAGTGGTAACAATCAAGCCGTAAAGGTGCTTGGAATGTATAAGCTTCGCTTGTGTAACAGAGAGGTTCTGCAATACAAAGTCCAATGGGACTAGTATGCAGAAGACTCAGCCACTTGTGAGGATTATGCTAAGATTCAAAAAAAGTTTCTTCATTTTTTAAATGCTTTTTAGAATGCTTGAAATAATATGTTCATTTTTTTTTTGTTTTATGTTGCTACATAAAATCATCGAGGGTGATGATTCACAAGGGGTGGGTATGTTACACCCCAATTATGTAACTACTATTTACTATTACTATGTAGGGTAAAATGTGAATGTAATGTGAATTCAATGGATGAATAAATTATACTTGCACTTTTTTATCACTACTTAATGAATAAATGTTATCTCATTTAATATTATATGAAGGGATTCATTTATGTGATTGGATGAATATTGAATTGATATTTTAATTTTGGAGATGTACTAGATGTATACTGCATATTTTGTGAACAGATGACTATCGTGTGCATATTTTAGTGGTTATAGGTATATGTTTAATTCCTCCAAGTAGAGGGGAAGTATCACTCAAGCGAAGGTCTTGTTCAGGTAACCAGTAATGTAACCTATCTAATCTTACACACACCATAGTAGAATAATTGAGTCTAGTTATTAAGTGGGAAGTTGGTAAGTCATCCTTAGTTAATATGTCTACATTAGTAAGAGTTGTGTTTACTTTTGAGTGCATTATTGGGTGATGTTTACCTATTTGAGCTTGTGAGTTCTTTGTTACTATGCTTGTATTGATATATGGAACATATAAGGAATATGTATGCACACACACATGCATGTCGATGATAGACCATATGCAAGAAGGAACACGTACATGAGGATACATAGGTAGACATGTCTATGCACACTCATGCACGAGCTGCTTATGTGCATGGAACTACCTGATGGATCTAACGATGTGTATATGTATACGTATAGATATATCACGCATAGGCTCTTATCAATACCATAGTAATTGTGTATGATTTGCTGTGAGAAACAAATGTGTATATATAATATACATATATCCATATGTATATATGCATCAATATACATGTATCATGGCAAATGGACATGCCCATATGAATGTATCGATACATGTATACATGCATATACATGTACATAAAGGCATATATATATATATATGTATACACAATCGATATATTAATATAACAAAGTGATTGTTATCTTGATTGTACTTGTTTGTATATCGATTATATATACATGCTTTCATTGAAATATGATAAATATGGAAATATATACTAACATATATATATATATATACAAATACATATATATGTGTGTACCAATAATATGTATATATATGTATGTATAAGTACATATATGTTATGTATATATATATAAATTTAAAATGATATATGTAGCTTGAAGTCGATTATCATAAAACAACTTAGAGGTTGAGTTATTAAACTAAATCAAGACCGAAGTATGATATAGTTATGACTGTATTCTTTAGCCACATTATGCTCTTGCTATTTGTGTATGAAAATTTCATAATCTGCAAACAATGAGCAACCATTAAAGGTGATGTAAGGTGAAAGAATATGTCGATGCCTTTTTGTGGAAAGCCTGTGGAATTAGTAAAATCTTAATGCCATGTCATTAAGTGTAAACCAACATTTTTAAAGGTGTGTAAACAAGTCGACGACTTTGTCAAACTGATTTATTATGTGAATCGACTCATACCAAGACTTAGTTGATGCAAGCTTGGTGTTGCATATTTGATGTTGACTATTTCTAATATGAAGGAAACTGTGCCAAATTTGTAAGTGAATATTGATGTTTTGGCGCCACCTTTGAATCCTTATACCTATAGATCTACATTATAAAATGCAACATGTGTTGATTTGAATTAGTCTCTAATTATTGTCAATCAACAAGGTCGATGTGTAGCTTATTTTAGCTGAGTATGTGCTTGCATGTTTGCCACCTTGTAGTTGTGATATTTGTGTTGTTATGCATGCTAATTTTTGTCAAAACTCATGCCTAAACTATAGGCTGAGAGGTCTCCAAATTTTTGGATAAATAGTGGAGCTAATTCACTTGTTTGGGACACATTCCTTGAGCAAGTTTCTGCATTCTATTTACAATTCTATCAGCAATATTTTTCTTGATACAGTGAGTGAGAGCTTTGAGCATTAGAGAGAGAGTTTATTATTATTATGAGAGAGAAGTGTTTGCCAACTTGTGAGATAGTGGTTATTGAGACTTTGTTGGAAGATCGATACCAAGCTATTTATTGTTTTGGAAGTGTTTTGTTTGTAACCAGTTGATTGGAAAGCATATCACAAGCATGAGGACATTCTTCCTTTGTTTGTTTTAAGCTTTTCAAAGAATTGTTTCTTGATTTTTAAAGCTAGTTTATTACAGTTACTTGCATTTAGGTAAAATTAATGTTTGCTTTGAAAGAAAAGTGGAAACTATTTACTCTATTTGTGTATTGTTTGTAATTACTCCATGATAGGAGAGACTTTTTGTCATAGGTATTAATATTATTATTATACTAGATATGATTAAAAATGGTAGCTTAAGGGATACTCATAGCTAGATATTTGATTATGCTATATAACTAGTAGGTTACTCCTAGGAATGTTGTCCAGTGAAGGGAGGGAACTAGAACTTTTCTTAATGATTAGTGTTACCTTAGGTTTGTGTTAAAGAAATAGATTATCCTAAGGATTAAGCTTTCCCGTGGAGAGGGATTACCTAAGCATAGATATAATAGCCTTAAGTCAAAACAAGATTGTTATAGTGTAAGTGAATGGTAGACCTTCACTCGAAGTACTGAGTGAGAACACTTTGTCCAAAGTAGTGTGATTGCTCGAGGCTCCCCTGAAAGTTCACCATGTCCATTTAATTGCATGATAGTTACCTCTAGCACAAGTTATAGATCCTAGTCATGTAGGGCACAACACTAAGTTTGAAGTGGTATGTTGTACAGGGTTACCCAAGTAATACCTTCATCAAAGGGTGATGCCATATATTATTGATAGATGTGCAAGGGACCGCATATGAGTCTGTGGTTAGCGAAAAAGTGCTTGAGTGATGCTTCTCCTCCTCAGAAGGTGACAAAAGACCAAGGTTTTGAAAGGCAGATTCCTGGACCATCTATATCTTATGCTATAAGCTCAGAGGAGTTGTGTATGTAATTGTGTATTTTCTTGGAATATTGTACTTTGTAAATGATTGTATTGAAATGGAAATCCTTATTGTATGTTGTTATAGCATCTTTTTTCATATATTCTCAATAAAGAATGGAATTTTTTTTATTGCAACGATTTACTACATAGTTTATTTTACTCGCACAGTGAAAACTTAAGAAAATTTACTTCAGTGTATGATTGGCATATTACAAGATGAATAAATTTCTATTATTTTGTGGATTTGATGATATCTTTCCTTCATTATTTCCTTATCATTTTATCATTTTCACTTCAATAGGTTAATCTATCTTCTTATTATTTTACTCTTTATCACCAGTAATCTACTTATTTTTCTTTGTTTTCATTTCGATGTTAATAGGGCACATTTTTCAAAGAATATTTTCTTTCTAGTTTTTTGGGTCATACAATACTATAATGCATTGAACATATGTCTATGCTAAGTGTTAATGTTTAGTATAGCAATCTCCATATTTTAGTCACATATTCCTTTATGTTATCCTTTTCCAATTATATTATCAATTTATCCTTTCTATTTGTCATTTTCTAATAATTAGCAATAGTTTATTTCTTTTGAGCATTTTATCTTAGTTAAATAATATATATTTTTGTAGCAATATTTTCTAGGTTAATTATTTTAATCTATTTTAAAATAGTATCAAATTATTTTCATTAAACATACACAAAGCTAGTTAACTCGAGTGTAGAGTTACTACTCAATCACTCACAAGGAATGTTAGACGTTCTTTTGTGGAGTCAAATTTTATTCGTTATATGAATACATAGTACTTGGTTCCATGATATCACATTGGGGTGCACAAAAGTGGTTGCCTATTTCATCTTATATCTCACATGCAAATATTATCTCAACTAAACATATATAATTTTTCAATTTTACCTCAAAATTTTCATGCTTAATTTATCTTGCTTATGTTTTCTATTTGGTTTATCTTATGCTTACTTTCCATACAATCATGATCATGTTACCATACTTATTTTTTATCCAATATTTCTCCCTTGTTGATTCATGTGATCCCTTTCCTAGAACACACAAAATTAAGGAGATGCATATTATTACTAATAACTTTCAATTTTAATGGTAGTTCATAAGGTGAATTTAGATAATTGCCCTAGTTATTCTACTTCTAATTGTGCTTGAATTTATTTTTTTAATTTTAGTATGCTTGCTCATGTAGATTCATGTACACTCCAAAGTGGGGACAAAATTTAGAGGTAAAAAGTGCATACCCTAACACATTTTTCTCTTATTTGACACCACTTTGGACATAATTTTATGGCCTTAAAGAGATCCTTATAGAATTAGCTAATGTGCACACATGGTTTTGTTCTTAAAATATCTTGAATTATGTGTCTCGGGTGTCAATTTGAAGGAGTTATCTCTTGGTCATTTACATCCATTAAGCATCATCCATTATCCAAGAAATGTTTAGGATCTACCCATTAGTAGGAAAACCCACACTATCACAAAGGATCATTTGACAATCATTATCCATTTGTCCACACATGTCAAGACTCTAGCCCTTGCACTAGGTCATTCTAATATCCATTGCATCGCATTCTATTGCACATCAAGTTCTAAGTGTCAATCACCTAGCATCATCAGAGCCACCTCAACATCACTTGCATTGTTGCTTGCTTTCTTGCAAATTTTATCAAAACCCATTTAGGAGAAGATCCTCATTTAGCAAGGCCGTCATTTATAATTCGTACTTGCTTGTGTCAATCAGAAGCAAGTACGTATTATAAGGAGAAGATCCTTATTTAGCAAGGCTCTCCCAAAGTTGTTTATCATCACTTCTAGTTTTTCATTGTAAGTACAAATATATGACAAGTCTTTGTTGTAGTTACAAAAGGTGTGTTGATCATAAGATTATTTTGATCTTCAAAAGTTACTCCTAAAAATTAAAGTATAAATATATAGACACAAAATTTACCTCACAAATCTTAAGAACAATTCAATTCAAATTTAATTATTCATCTTCTAATATATATAAAATTAAGTAATTCTAAATTATAATTTAAAAATTATGATCAAAATAATGAACAACTACCTATCATTTATCAAAATTAACTTATGACTTTCATTCCCCTTCATTTCTTAGTTTGTAAATTTTGTTATACAATCTATTATAACTTTGATTAAACTAATTATTATTTATTCATTTTATTCCTACGATAAATTTAAGAGATGCATACAATCTTATTTTACTCGAGGTTATAGGCTCTTTAACCAAAGAGCACATGGAAAAGGAGGTCACCAACGGTCAAAGAATGACCAAATAAAATGTACATTGAAAAATTGTAGCCCTTCTTTACAACTAAAGTGAAAAGTTAAAAAAGTTTGAGAAGATGTGAAATAGAGAATAGATAAATAGGAAAAGACTTCACGAGCAAATAAGAATTTTAGTTCCCCCTTCTATTCACCCAAAAAAATCAAAAGATTTAGTAAATGTAGATAACATTAAACGAACACAAAAAAAAGTGTATTCATAATAATTTGTATGATCATTTGTTTTGAATGTGGTAAATGAGTGTAAAGTAGTATAGAGGTTGTATATTTTTATATAAAAAGTTTTATTTTATTTTTTAGATTTAAATTTAATTTTTTTATATTAATTATTTTGATATAAAATAAAAAAAATTAATTGTAAAATTGGATTTAGTTTAAAATTACATGTGTGACTAAAATCTCTTAAATTTATAAATTTAAATTGTTATTATATGTTTAAGTCAAGATATTTCTAATTAATTATTGTCTATTGATTCAAGCACATAATATTAAAATTATGGTATTAGAATGTATAAAATAATATATCTTAATTTATTTTATGCATAAATAGTTTATAACATTATATCATTGACACTTGTAGACATTGAGAAGTATTGCATTAATATTCGAGATCATAAGGATAATATAGGCATTTGCATTTTTTCTTGATGTATCTTCCATTTTGTTCAAAATTATTAAACCAATTCAAAAGTTTAATTAAGTCAAAAGGACTAGAGCAAGTAGCCTCCCACATCTAACACAACAAGCAACAAAATGATACTCTTATCAAGACATTCTAAAATATTATCAATCTCTAGATGGTAGAAAAGGCAAAAGGAACAAAGGTGAATCAAGGGAAGTGAAAAATAAAGTTATGCAAATTATCATATCAAATTTGTAATTACAAAACATTTCTAGAAATACAATTTTGATCCTAATCCCAAACTCAATCTTACACAAAGCAAAAAGAATATTCTTATCTTAAGACAAATAACAAACTATCATTTCTTTTTTCTAATCTCAAGATATCACAATTTCTAGCATCTTCATTTGGATCATTCATTCTTTGATCATAGAGATAAATACTCTCATTTATTGCATTTATATTTTCTAAAATAGCTATTACAATTAATATAATTTATTAGGCTGACTTTTCACTATTCAATCTAGATTAATTTGTGTTTAATTGATTGTATTTACTTTAACTACCCTCAGTTAATCCACAAGAAAACCAAAAACTAATTAAATGATGATGCCACTAAATAGGTCTTTCCAATTGCACATGAATTACTAATATGAGATTCTTTAACTGACAGAATTTAAGCAAAAGAGATATTTGTAGTAATAAAGGCAAGAGAATAATTGTTCCACAATCATATGTTTTCCAAAGGTCAACAAATACTTTCGAAAGATCAGCAAGCTTCTAGACATATGAATCAAGGCTATACAAGTGCAAATAAAAAAAACAAAGAAGATTTTTGACAAAACTGTAAAAAAATAGAAAATAAAAGTTTTCTATTATTAAAAACAACACAATGATTGACAAATACAAGAGATAAGATTATATTACATAATCATACAATCAAAAATCTGAAATAACATAAAATCATATGTTCGAAATTTGAAAATACAAATTTTTTATTACTAAAAAATAAAATTTCACAAAAAAATCCAACCTTTTATCAATAAAACTCTATATATATAAAAACATAATTTATTTACAAACAAACGTTCAACTGCCCATAAATGTTACTTCCCATGATGAGCAATTTCATTATGGAGAAAATAAATGTATGAAACTACAACTATGAGAAGAGATCATTTGAATATCTTCACTAAATCTCTTTATCCTCCACAAGAAACCCTAATTTTCCCCTTTGTGGGTCTCTTTCATTTCTCATGCATTCTCAATTTTTATGTATGCAAGCTCCTAACACAAACTTTATATTTAATATTCACAGCCTAATATGCCTTTTGTCTTTCATACCATGTGGGCCTACTTCGATTTTACAGTCAAAAAGGGCAAAAATCTTTGAAATAATGCCATGGCTCTACTTTTTGTTTTAACTTTGTTTATGGCCATGAATTTACTCATGTGGGCAGCCCTCTTTACAGTTAACGTTCTGTTAATTCCTTGCAACCTTCAAAAAATTCCTCTGGTCATTGGATCTACAGTTCACAGGATTTAAGTCTAAACATCTCAAAAAAAACATTGGAGAGTCCATAGACTCTGCAATTCTGCCCTGACAATCTCTGGCACTCTTGTTTCTTCCTGGTCCATTAGATTATATGTCACTGTTGCAACTACTCTTTTTCTATGTCCATGACCTATAAAATAATCTGAGAGTTCTCCTAAAGCAATAGCCATGCAGTTACTAAAAAACATAAGACTTCAGAAAGAGGCAGCTTTGTATTGCCTGCATTATACCCATGGCTCCACCATTTCATATTATAATCATCAAAAGAAGCTTTTTGTTTTACATGGCTTGCTCTTAATTTTTATACAGCGAAAGATATGCTGTCAAACTCTGAGTTTCTCATGCAGGCCTTCACTTTAATTGGTTTCTGAATTCTTGTTGAACAGACAGTGTGTATGCACTTTTAAGCTCTATATTTTTATCAATGCATGGCCCACCTGCGCCCTTCTCTTATTCCATTGTCTGGGGTTCATTGTATTGATTTACATCATTGTTATGCACAATTAGCTCTCATTCTTGTGCACAATCTTGTACATCATGTTATCCTTTGAAGTGTTAAAAACAACAGTGCTATGCTCTGTAGGTTCCTGTAGCTAAAAATGTGTATCTCCAAGCAACTCAGAATGACAATTCCTGAAGCTCCCAGTTCTACAATCATTGCTTTCGTAATATATCTCACAAGTTTATTAACAATCTTGAACACAATATTTGCATTATATAATATTAGTAATATAAATTTTGATTTTACTTAATCGTTTAAGTTACACCACAATACTTAGTTTTTGGATCTCAGCATGTAATTATATTATTGTGAGAAATTAGAAGTTGATGGTTCGTTATGGTTCAAAGATTGAATGCACATTCCTAACTCTGGGGACTTAATAACCAAGGTGATTTAGGAAGCTCATTCTGGACATTAGGAATGAGCAGGACCACTATATTTTTGGTCAAGAATGAAGAGAGAAGCATTAAACTTTGTGGCATGATGTCTGGAATCTTAATGGTTCAAAGCTAGGCATGTGCACTCTAATGGATTTATTATTGGATTTGTTTATTTGCGCAAACATTTTTAAGTATAAGTGTCAAACAATAAATATGGATTGGGTAAAATTCCAGTCCAGAGTTTCTTGGTTAGGTTTGGTTTTAAACCTCTTTGATTGTGTTGGTTGTTTTTGTGCTGATTTTTCAGCTGCTGACTTTGCTGGGGCTTCTTCTGCCTCTCTTCCTGTGAGAAGTTTTGGTAGCTCTTTTGGTTGATTTATAATTGGGTTTGAGTCTTTCCTGTGTATTCCAATTCGTAGCTCCAGTCAAAAGCGCTTATCTTAATCAAAACAATTAGTATGGATTTTAAATAGTGATTACTATTAATTCCTTTTAGGCATAACATGATGTTAGTAGTTGTTGAGTAACTCATGAAGGTAGAGACTTCATACCATTGAATATAAAAAATGATTCACCTACTATAGCAAGAAGATTGTAAGGAAATTTTTCAGGTTTCATGGAGTACCATAAAAGATCATAGAAAATAGAGATATGAGAATGACCTCAAGATTTTGGACAACATTATAGTTAGCTTTAGATATGAAATTGAGTTTCAATAATACAAACCATTCAAAAATTGATGGGTAAACAAAGAGAGTAAATTACGTGGTGGAAGAATTGTTACATAAAAATCAAAATATATTGAAAAAAAATTATATAGGTTGAGGTTAATCATATTGAATTGAATGATCTAATGATTATTCCACTGGTAGTAATAAGGAGTATATTAATTTTAATATGCATACCACACCATAGATTGAGGTTACACAGTCCCTTGGTCCACATGGATTAGAATTATACATATTTTAATCATACTAAAATGTATTCACCCAATGGTGGTACCTTCATTGATTAATCGTATGTCTATCTCCCTTTACATGTCACGTTTAATTTTATGCTATGATCATTTCTATTCTTTTCACTTAATCTTGTCATTTGGGGGCAAGGTTTACTTTTACATATTATATGGTTTCATGATTTCTCACATTAGGGGGCACAAAAAATAGGGGAATCGTTCATCGTCTATCTCACATGCATAAATAATATCAACTATACATCTCTAATTTTTCAATTTTACCTTAGAATTTTAATGATTAATTTATCTTGCTCATGTTTTCCATTCGGTTTATCATCTTATGCTTACTTTTAATACAAGCATGATTATGTTACCCTACTTATTTTTTTATCCAATCTTTCTTTCTCTCTCCTTGTTCATGTGCTCCCTTTCCTTGAAAACACAAAATTAAGGAGATGCATATTATTACTAGCCACTTTGAATTTTAAGTGTAGTTTACAAGGTGGTTTTGGATCATTGCCCTAGTTATTATACTTCTAACTATGCTTGCATTTTTCTTATTTTAATTTTAATATGCTTGCCCATGTACATTCATATGCTCACCAAAGCGGAGAAAAAATTTAGAGGTGAAAAGTGCATACCCTAACACTTTTCCTTTTTTTTACACCACTTTGGACACATGTTTAGGCCTTAAAGGAATCCTTATAGAATTATCTTATGTGTACACACACGTTTATGTTATTAAAAGACCTTGAATTATATGCCTAAGGTGTCAATTTGAAGGAGTCATCTCTAGGTCATTTACATCCATTAAGCATCATCCATTATCCATCAAGCATCTAGAATCTACCCAGATCATTAAGACAACCCTCAACATCTAACTACCACAAAGGATCATTTGATAATCATGAAAGTATTTCCACACATGTCAAAGCCCTAGCCCTTACACTAGGTCATTCCAATATCTATTGCATCGCATTCCATTGCACATAATGTCTTAAGTGTCAATCACCTAGCATCATCATAAGCACCTCACCATCACTTGTATTGTTGTTTGTTTTCTTCCAGCTTTTATCAAAACCATTTAATCGAAACCAAGTACTTATTACAAGGAGAAGATCTTCACTTGGCAAGGCTCTCCCAAAAAAATTATCAACACCACTAATCTTTCATTGTAATGACGAGCATATAACAAATCTTTGTTGCTGTTACAAAAAGTGTGAAGATCATAAATCATTTTGATGTTCAAAAAGTATTTCTAAGAATTAAAATTCAATTATGAAGACACAAAATTGACTTAGTACAAATTTTGAGAACAATCTAATTCAAATTTTATTATTCTTACTAATACATATAAGATAAAATAATTGTAAATTACAATTTAAAAATTATAATCAAAATAGTAAACAACTACCTATCACTAATCAAAATTAATTAATCACTTTCAAAATCTCTAAATTCTTTTATAAAATCTATGATAAAGAATTATTATTTATTCATTTTATTTGTACAATAAATTTAATAGATAATTACGATCTTATTTTACTAAGGTTATAAGCTCTATAACCAAAGAGTACATGGAAAAGGAGCTCACCAACGGTCAAAGAATGGCCAAAGAAAATGCATTTGAAAAATTCTAACCCTTCTTTAAAAGCGAAGGGAAAAAAGTTAAAAAAGGTTGAAAAGATGTGAAATAGAGAATATAGGGAAGATAAATAGAAAAAGATGCTTGAAAGAATTCGCCAACAAATAAGACCTTTAGACCTATGCGTGTTGGCCCCCTTATACAAATATCACATATTTGTAATAAATATTCTCCCTTTTAGACAATATATCCACCCCAAAAAAGATCAAAAGGTTTGGTAAACGTAGATAACACTAAACCAACACAAAGTCGTTTAGGCAATGTCAAATAATAAGTCTAAGGGTTAAAATTGTATTCACTATTTTTTATCATTTCTTTTTGGATTTATTTTGTTTTGAATGTGATAGGGGAGACGTACCAGTAGTTTCCAACGCTAATTTCGTGCATTCATGTAGAGTGTAAAATAGGTCCGATTTCAATTTTTATTTTTTTTGGGCTTCTTCGTAAGCGAGTTAGGACCTTAAAAAGAAAAATTTGGCTTATGGGTATTTAAAACGCGTCTTGTAGAATCCGTTAAGCAAAAAGTGCTAAAAAAAGGTGTTTTTAAACCTCCACTCGCTACATTTTCATTACTTCACCCATACCCGTTCATTATAAATCCAAAAAAATAAATTAAAAAAGCCTATTTACAATTATCAATTAACCTATTTCAAATTATGTTTGTATGTGGGCCCGGTCAAAATATCATTTGGGTCTACTAGGAGGTGGTCACTTTAATCTCAACCTCACCACACTACATTGTTAACCATGTGCCCCATATGCTTCATCAAGCCACGCGTATGACTTTACCTAATGCCCCATTCACCTTCATCAAACCACGCGTAATAGTTAACCTAACTACGGGTTTTTAGGCAGCTTTAAGCCCTAAACTCATCATCTCCCACAGTTTTTTCCTATTTTTTCATTGTGGTCTCCTCTCTCCTACCGTCGACACGAGCTCGTGCGACCATGGCGACTTCGTCCGACTCCCATATGCTGCAGGTAACGTCTCCACCTCTCTTCACCTGCAAGATTGTTTGTAGAACAGTGGGTTTTTCTTGGCGTCAATGGTGTTTGAGTGCATTTTGGTGTGTTTAACAATCATTTCTCTATATGGCATTAAGGGTTTGATTGTAATCATTTCTATTTACATGTGAATGGTACAAATTTGATCCCTCGTGAATTGTTTTGTCTATGCCATCGAGGGTTTGTCTGGATTTGACTGTAATCATTTCTATTTACATGTTACTGGTACAAATTTGATCTCTCATGAATTATTTTGTCTATGTCATCGAGGGTTTGCCTGCTATGATTTTTTTTGACATTATTCTATGAACTAATCACATGTAATGTGATTTAAATAGAACATTGACGGATTTTTGACCAAGTATATAATCATGAAATTTAGTGGGTATATTGTCAAACATCGGTATAATCATGAAATTTTATGGGTTTCCAGTTTTTACCCCAAATTTTTGAGGGGTTTTAGGATATGGGTTAATGGGTGGACGTTTTCTATTTTCAGTAATTATAATATGCACATGAAATTAAATGGGTTTATAGATTTTGTTGGATTCTCTTCGAATCCCTGCATTATAATGATGAAAATTGATGGGTATACAGTTTTTGTCCCAAATTAAAAAACGGTTTGAAGATTACAATTTGCAGACAAGCGATATATTTATATATACAGTCATGTCATGTAGGGTTTCATCATATAAAGTCATGTAGGGTTTCATCACAAATACCTTCACAGACAATAATATGTTCTAATCACAATGTATATATATTTTAGCAGAGAATGATATATTCTTTTCAGACAATGATATGTTTTTATCAGATTGTATATATGTTTTTGCAGACAATGATATATTATTTTCAGACAATGATATGTTATTATCAAAATGTATATATATGTTTGCAAGCAATGATATATTCTTCTCAGACAATGATATGTTCTTATCAAATTGTATGTATATATATTTTCAGACAATTATATATATATATATATATATATATATGTATGTATGTATATATATGTGTGTGTGTGTATATATATGTACGTACATATATATATGTGTGTATATATATGTATGTATATATATATATATATATGTATATATATATATGTATGTATATATATATATGTATGTATATATATATGTGTGTGTGTGTGTATAGGTTCATTTGATGAAACCCTACATAGCATGAGGCTTCCTATATATATATACACACAATCTTATGTGAATATATCATTGTATGCAAATACAATGAAATATTCTTATTAAATTGTGTGTGTGTGTGTATATATATATAGTCATGCTCTGTAATGTTTCAGATCATATGAAGTTGTGTACAGTTTCATCACATGGACCTTAACATGATCCTCATATAGTTCTAGTAATATTTTGATATGTTTCAACCATGTTTATCTGTCGCACCACCCAATGAATTATTGCAGTTTGATAAAAAATATAACTATGATATGATTATTAAATGTCCTAATGTTGTTGTTGTTATATATTTGAACCTCATAGTTAAGTCTCTTATATGTTTGATGAGGGTTCCAGCCTTGCATTTTCTATGGTATCACTAAGTACACTATGTTTCAGTATTTGTCAATAAAAAAATCAGAACACTTTGATTGCAAACACAATTTGTTGACAATGATATGTTATTATCACATTGTATGTATATATTTATAGACAATGATATATTCTTATCAGATTGTATGTATATATATTCATATACACATACAATCTGATAAGAATATATCATTGTCTACAAATTGTAATCTGACAAGAAATCTACGGGAGATGATGAGTTTAGGGCTTAAAGATGCCCGACAAGCCGCGGTTAGGTAAACTCATACACGTGGTTTGATGAAGGCAATTGGGGCACGTGGTTAACAATGTAATGTGGTGAGGTTGAGATTAAAGTGACCACCTCCTAGCAAACCCACGTGATATTTTGATCGGGCCCACATACAAACGTAACTTAAAATAGGTTAATTGATGATTGTAAATAGGCTTTTAAAAAAAAATTACGCACCATTGAATTTAGACTGGAGTGGCCACTGCAGTATGAATAGACCGATCATTTTACAGGAAAATTCAAATTTAAAATTCAATCACCACAATTCAATGCATTCAATATACACATTCAAATTAACCTATCAACTCCATCAACATCTGGTACCTGCACACATAGTTAATGGTGTAAGGCTCCCTAATAAACCAAAAAACATATTATAATTCATATAAATGACTATGCAAGCCACCTATTTTATCAATTAAACCAAATATAAAATTGATTTTCTAAAGGCCACGGTAGAACTTGGGCATAAATGGCCACTGCAAAATGAAATGACAGATTGTTTCCCACAAAAAATTCAAATTTGAAATTTAACCACCACAATTCAATGCATTCAAATTTGAAATTCAACCACCATAATTTAATTCATTCAATTTACACATTTGAATGATTTTATTAGAGGGAATTTCCAGGGTCATTTTCATTACGAATTATCCTCTGCTTTCACTAAATATCCTCTGCAAAATTCAGAGCTTTCTAAGGCAATTTCTGTGCATTCCTCTTTAAAGGGAGCTTATTTAGGTCGATACACCCAAAATAGGTAAATTCATGTTTTTATTTATCAATTTGTTGTTTTACATTTATTTTATCTATTTCATTATTCAAGATACTGTTTTATATTTATGTACTCAGTGTTTACATTATTTTCAGGGATATTGTTTTACATTTATGTTGTCTGATTCATTATTCAATATTTTGTTTTATATTTACATACTCAATGTTTACATTATTTGCAGGCATACTAGATTTACATTAATGTTGTTTATTTCATTATTCAATATACTCTTTTATATTTATGTACTTGGTGTTTACATTATTTTGAGGCATCAAAATTATTCAGTTTTCAGTTAGCTGTTCAAATGAGCATTATCCATTATGTAATCATATCACATCATTGTATGATGTGATATAATTTGTTTTCTTCCACTTTCTTTATGTGTTTCAATAGTCAGATTACATATACATGTACATGTATATGTATATGTATGTACATATACATATGCATGTACATGTACATGTACATGTATATGTATGTACATATACATATACATATGTGCATATACATATACATACATATACATATACATATACATATGCATGTACATATACATATGCATGTACATATATATGTATATATAAATTTATATACACTATTATTTTCAGCTTCATACTAAGGATCAGAACATTGTGGATTTTAATGCTCCAATCAAAACTCTTATTGTTGTGCATGCAATATTGTAAGGATGATTTGATGTGGGAATGTTACGAGTACCGAGTACTACCTTGTTTATTACAATTATTTTGCAGGCGAGCAGGAGCATCGAGAGGTGAACCAAGTATGTGGATTATCAACATACCATCGAAGTTGTGTTTGTTAACACAATAAATTCTATAGGGACATTTTTCTCTGAATGCTTTATGATATGTTTATATTTTATGTTATATTGTTTTCATAAATATTTTGTTCTTACAAATGCTTATTTGATTGGAGGAATATATTTAACTACATTAGTCTCTTAATGGCAAGCATGCAAGGACTTGTCCGCAATCAACAGAAGGTATTAAGAGTTAATGACAGGTAAAGTCTTTGACTTTACTTTGGCAATGACCTAGAAATACATAAAACTATGTGATTTTATATATATGGTTGAAAGTTAGATGAATTGACTAATAGTATAGAATAATTATGATATTAGTTAACTCTAGATTAATTATATATATGTATGTATATACATATATAAATTGATAGGTATATATGTGCATACTTATATATTACTATGCATATATGTATGTACATATATACCTATACATATATGTGTCTATGTATATATATATATATATACTTAATTTGATAATTAATATATAATTTTGTTAAATTTTGATAGTGATATATTCTTATCAGATTGTATGTATATATACATACAATCTGATAAGAATATATCATTGTCTGCAAATACAATGATTTCAATTTGCAGACAATGTTATATTATTATCAGATTGTATATATATATATATACATACAATCTAATAAGAATATATCATTGTCTACAAATATATACATACAATCTGATAAGAACATATCACTGTCTGCAAATACAATGATTACTATTTACAGACAATGATATATTCTTATCAAATTGTATGTATATATATATGCATACAATCTGATAAGAATATATCATTGTCTGCAAATACATATAGACAATCTGATAAGAACATATCATTGTCTGTAAAGAATATATCATTGTCTACTAGGAGGTGGTCTCTTTAATCTCAACCTGACCACATTACCTTGTTAACCACGTGCACCATATGCCTTCATCAAACCATGCGTATGGGTTTACCTAACCATGGCTTGTCGGGCATCTTTAAGCCTTAAACTCATCATCTCCCGTGGATTTCTTGTCA
This sequence comes from Sequoiadendron giganteum, assembly GCA_007115665.2. Classification (NCBI taxonomy): domain Eukaryota; kingdom Viridiplantae; phylum Streptophyta; class Pinopsida; order Cupressales; family Cupressaceae; genus Sequoiadendron; species Sequoiadendron giganteum. The sequence continues at coordinate 250,484,333 of CM021109.1, read as the reverse complement.
AATTACAATTTGCAGACAATGATATATACATACAATCTGATAATAACATATCATTGTCTACAAATTGTGTTTGCATTCAAAGTGTTCTGATTTTTTTTATTGACAAACACTGAAACATAGTGTACTTAGTGATACCATAGAAAATACAAGGTTGAAACCCTCATCAAACATATAAGAGACTTAACTATGAGGTTTGAATAAATATCAACAACAACATTAGGACATTTTATAATCATATCATAGTTATATTTTTTATCAAACTACAATAATTCATTGGGTGGTATGATAGAAAAAACATGGCTGAAACATACTTGAAACATATCAAAATATTACTGGGTGCTTGTATTAAACTTCTTCTCACCTTAAACATATGTGAGGTTCCAAACATAATAACAACAACATTATCACATCTTATAATCATATCACAATTATAACTTGAAGCAGATAAATGGATCTGATATGCAAAGAAGATCAACAGAATATACGGCTACGTCGATCAAAAAACAAAACTCAATACCAACATATTTAGTTCTCCATATTGCTAGGAAAAGAAGGTGGCATGAGATATCCACCAATAGCTAAGTATGCTCCACTTGTGGGAGGTGATACTTGGTTAATAGAGGTTTAAAGGCATGTTTCTATTTGAGCAAGCAATGTCTGGCTTGCATCTATAGTCAGTCGCATTTGTTGTGAGCCACTCCCAACTTGCATATTGTTGATAGCTATAAAGGTTGGTGCCAATATGTTCATCATATCAAGCAAGATAGGGTGTTCGGGGGGTATAGGATTCCTCGATATAGGCTTACATTTTATCCTCTCTGCTTGCTTAGCTTTCTTTTCAGTTGCCTTTTGTAGACATTCAGCCTTCACTTGCTCCTATCTGATTGCTTTCTCCCACATTCTAATCATATTCTCCTCATCTTCTATTGCTTTCCTTGCTTGCTTCTCAGCCCTCATTGCTTCCTTTTCAATTTTTTTCGCTTCACATGTTTCCTTTCTCTTCAACATTTTCTCCTTCTTACGTTGTTGCAACTCTACTTGCCTTTTCTTCTCTGCCTCTTGTTCATTGTGCATTTCAATGAAGGCGTCTGATGTTAGTACTTGGGATTTCCTATTAAGGCAAAGCACTCCCGAATGACCTCCCCGTGATGTTCCTTGCACCCTCTGCACTGGAAGTTTCAAGAATTTTCTATTTCGTCTGTTTGATTACTATCCATCATGTGGGGTGCATGGCACAAACTCAACTTCTTCGTCACTATATGCATTGTCATCTTCACTTCAACCATCACTATGCTCTTCCCAATTCCTTGCAGTAGTGAAGTAATGTATCACTTCAGCTGGATCAACGTGTGGTGGGGATGGCATAGAAAGGACGACTTCTTCCTTTGTCAAATTTAATTGGACTCCAAGCTTTGTGGTTGCTTCATGCATCCAATCTAGTTGGCTGACTTGAGTTGGAAAACTCAGGCCAACTGATGTAGTCTATGTATCTTCATTGCAGGGTGCAATAACAGGTTGGACTTCTGCTTGGAAATCTGCAACAACTAGCTGAATTTCTAGTTGAATGTGTGTTGTAGTTTTAGCACCCTATTGCATTCCTGCACAAAACCACCTATTTGTTCCTCATTGTAACCAAGTAGATGCAAGCATGTCTCTACTGCCATAACATCCTCTTCATCTTCCATCGTGCAAGCATCATCTTTTGTTCTAGGACTTGGTACATCGTCTTCAACAATATAGCCCTCACTTGGCCCCATGTCCTTGTCAAGGGTTGACCGATCAAGTGGCCAAATTCTTGTTCTACGAAACCCACTAATAATTTTGGATGGTGTCAAAGCTTTTTTGAAAGCTTGGCTTGCTAGAGTAGCCAACTCTTCACGCCCAATATCGATATGTGGGTTGTTAGCTTTCCAGATGGCTCTTTTCTCTCTGAAATGTGCCTTGAATGGAGAAAAAATACTGACATCCAATGGCTGCAACTTGTGATTGGTATGAGTAGGCAACGTTAACAGGTCTATTCCTAAATTTCTTGCTTCTTCAATGGTTTTGAAAGCCTCGTGGCTTCCATGGCCGTCAAAAATTAGAAGGGCCTTGTTTGTTGGTGAAACCCCATCGGGGATATTACCTGCAAAATGGTCTAACCATTTGACAAATAGTTCCTTTTTCATCCAAGCATGTTCTTGGATTGCCATCAATGCCCCTATCTCACAATTTACGATATAGTTTTGCATGTGCCTTTTTTATTTAAACAGGTAGAACCCGAGAATACTTAACCCAGTTGCACTTACACAAGCCAACACTATGATCCACTCTCTTCTCTTTGAAACCAAATGTGGTACACTTTTTACACCCAATTTGGTAATAACTCTCATGCCGCAGTTCCTACCAGCCTGAATACCAGTCTCATCGTAGTTCCAAATTCGGCTTGCTCCATAGTGGTTAAGGTTAATCATATTCTCAAGGTTGTCATAGAAAGCTTGCACGATTGAAGGATGAACCATAATTGCTATGTCACTGTCCACTCCTTCAGCTATTCTGATTGTCAAATATGGGTGCCTTCTTCAAAATCCTACCCACCATGACCTCCCGGGGATACCATTTGTGAATGGATTGAGCCAACTTGTAGTGATTTGGGCAACTGTGGCTTGTAGTTGATTGACCTACAGTTCGTGGCCCAATTCCGCCATGTCCTTACACCATTGGACAAATTCATCCTCCTCCTCGTGAGATAATATGGTATGTGGACCCCTCTTCTTGGTGGTGGTAGCTCCTAACAGCCACGCCCTCAAACTGCTCATTAGCATACCCCACTTGATTGTTGCTACCCTGATTGACAAGTTGTGTTCTTCGACACTTTTAAATGCTCCTTCCATATCGGCATATTTCCATTGCCTAATAGTTATAGGTGAGGGAATTTTCACATCAAGTTGAACATGAGGTTCGGCTTTTGTTGTGTTGGTGGCTTCATCCGCAAAGTCAGGAACATCTTGTTGTGCGGGAATTGCATGCACTTCCTCATCGAGCTCTTCATCAACAAAGTGCACCCCACGAGTGACTCTAATGGAGTGCAGTCCTCTTCCTACAACCCTTTTAGAGAGTCTTCTAGTAGGTGCCATTATATTCCACTTAACCTGCACAAACAGTAAAACTTGCATAGCTTGGTAGTGCAGCAAAGAATATATCATTGTCTGCATAGATATATATACAATCTAATAAGAACATATCATTCTCTGCTAAAATATATATACAATCTGATTAGAACATATCATTGTCTATGAAGCTTCAAGTCATTAAATTTCATGATTATAATGTAGGGATTCAAAGAGAATTTGACAAAATTTGTATACCCATTTAATTTCATGTGCATATTATAATTACTGAAAATAGAAAACGTCTACCCATTAACCCGTATGCTAAAACCCATAAAATCTTATGATTATACAAGTGTTTGACAATATACCCATTAAATTTCATGATTATACTTGGTCAAAATTTCGTCAATGTTCTGTTTAAATCACATTACATGTGATTAGTTCATAGAATAATGTCAAAAAAAAATCATAGCAAGCAAACCCTCGATTGCATAGACATAATAATTCAGGAGGGATCAAATTTGTACCAGTCACATGTAAATAGAAATGACTATAGTCAAACCTTAATGTCATATAGAGAAATGATTTTTAAACACACCAAAATGCACTCAAACACCGTCAATGGCAAGAAAAACCCATTGTTCAACAAACAATCTTGTAGGTGAGGAGAGGTGGAGACGTTACCTACAACATATGGGAGTCGGACGAGCTCACCATGGTCACACGAGCTCACATCGATGGTGGGAGAGAAGAGACCACAATGAAAAAACACTACATGGCATGACTGTAATATATATATATATGTGTGTGTGTGTGTGTGTGTATGTAATCTAATAAGAATATAGACAATATATCATTGTCTTTGTAGACAATATATCATTGTCTTTGTAGACAATGATATATTCTTATCATATTGTATATATATATATATATATATACATATGTATATATGTATATATGTATGTATGTATGCATTCTGATAAGAAGATATCATTGTATTTATAGAGAATGATATATTCTTATGAGATTGCATATATATAAAATCTGATATGATGAAACTCTACATGGCATGACTGTATATACATATATTTGTCTACAAATTGTAATCCATAAACTGCTCAATAAATTGGGACAAAAATTGTAAACCCATTAAACTTCATGATTACTAAAGAGGGATTTAGAATATAACTGTGATATGATTATAAAATGGGTAATGTTGTTGTTATTATGTTTGATTTATGATGAATGTAGGTGAAAAAATGTAACTGTGATATAATTAAATAATGGAAAATGTTAAGTTGAACAACTGACTAAAAACATAATAATTTGTATGCCTGAAAAGAATGTAAACGCTAAGTACGTAAATATAAAAGAGAATATTGAATAATGAAATAGGCAACATAAATGTAAAATAGTATGCCTGAAAATAATGTAAACATTGAGTATGTATATATAAACAGAATATTGAATAATGAATCAGACAACATAAATGTAAAACGGTATCCCTGAAAATAATGTAAACACTAAGTACATAAATATAAAACAGTATCTTGAATAATGAAACAGATAAAATAAATGTAAAACAACAAACTGATAAATAAAAACATGAATTTTCCTATTCTGGGTGTAACGACCTGAATAAGCTCCCTTTAAAGAGGAATGTGCAGAAATTGCCTTAGAAAACTCTAAATTTTGCAGAGGATATTCAGTGAAAGCAGAGGATAATCCGTAATGAAAATGACCCTGGAAATTAGCTCTAATAAAATCATTCGAATGTGTAAATTGAATGCATTGAATTATGGTGGTTGAATTTCAAATTCGAATGCATTGAATTGTGGTGGTTGAATTTCAAATTTGTTTTTTTTGTGGGAAACAATCTATCATTTCATTTTGCAGTGACCATTTATGCCTGAGTTCTGTCGTGACCTTTAGGAGTCAATTTTATATTTGGTTTAATTGATAAAATAGGTGGCTTGCATAAATTCAATCATTTATATGAATTATAATATGTTTTTTGGTTTATTAGGGAGCCTTACACCATTAACTGTGTGTGTAGGTACCAGAAGTTGATGGAGTTAATACATGAAGATGTGATAGGAAGTGTGGGTGAATGTGCAATTGATAGCTCATAAAGTTGATCAATGTTTGCTATTATGTGAAAATGTGCACCATTAGTTGTTCATAATGGTTTATATAATGTGAAATTGTGCACCATTAACTGTTCAAATATACATTTATATACAATGTAGTTGAAGCTTTGAGCCACTTGCATAGAGTGGTAATTGTAAACATCAATGTACTTAAATAAATGCAAAGATTACTTTATTTTCTACAACTTGTCTTGTGTTCAAAACATATATGTACCAATAGATGTTTAGATTTGTTTTTTTATTGATTAGCTACACATTTAGTAGTGAACATATATTGGTGTCATGTGTAAATTTTTATTTGGCATAAATAAAATAATGTAATGGCTAAAATATAAACGGTTATTGGGGGGTCAGGTGAGCATGGAGTGAATGGGTATTGGATCATGGATGACAATTGAGTCGTTTCCCCTATATCAATGGAAATTAGTATATGATTTGTATATATTTATATAAAAAATAATATATAATTTTATTTTTTAGTCTATTTTTTAATATCTTAAATTTTATTTTTTAATCTATTTCTAATAGTTTAAATTTAATTTTTACATTAATTATTTTGAGTATTAAATAAAATTTGTAGTCATAATTTTGAATCTAGTTCTTAAGTTTAAATTTTTATATTGTGTTTGAATCAAGTTACTTCTAATTAATTATTGACTATTGAGTCAAGCATATAATATTCAAATTAAGGCACTAGTGTGTCATATAAAAGCATAAATCTTAATTTATTTTATTCATAGATTACATGTATAACATTATATCATGTTTGCACTTGAGCATCGATGAGTATTGTATTAATATTTGAGATCAAAAGGATAGTATAAGCATATGTATTTCTACTTGAAATATCTTCCAATTTGTTTAGAATCATTCAATTTATTCAAAGGTTTAATTAAGTCAAAAGGACTAGAACAAGTCACTTCTCACATCTAGCACATCAAGCAACAAAATAATAGCCTTACCAAGGTGTTCTTAACTACTATAAATATCTAGATATTTGAAAAGACAAAAGTAACAAAGGTGAATCAAGTGGAGTGAAAAATAAAGTTATGTAAATTACCAAATCAAGTTTGCAATTACATGACATTCTTGGTACGACAAGCTTGACAACCTTACACAAAACAAAAAGAATATTCTAATTTTGAGGCAAATAACAAACTATCATATCTTTTTTCTAATCCCAATATATCAAAATATCTAGCATCTTCATTTGGCTCATTAATTCTTTGATCAAAGAGCTAAGTACTCTCATGTATTGCATTTATTTATTTTTTAAATAGTCATTACAAGAAATTTAATTTATTAGTCATTACAAGATAGTTTATGCTTAATTGGTTGGGTTTATTTTAATTAGCCTAGGTTAACCCATACAATAATTTATGTTATTAAGCTACAAAACTATGTATTTGTAACTATTAATACTCAAATAATGCAACCACATGTTAATGTGTCAAATGATTTCAATACCCACATCACACAAAAAAAAAACATCAAATAATGGCAAGTCATGGAAATAAATGAATTTGAAATGTAGGTTAACCTTCAAGATTGAAAGACCAATTCCTCGTCTACTCTAGCTACGCTTAACCCTAACTAGGGCAAAATGGATTCAAAGAAGAACATAAAACCAAAAACTAAATAAATGGTGATGCCATAAAATAGAAGGCCTTTCCAATTGTACATGGATTAATAACATGAGATTTAATGGTTGTTAGAAAAGGAAAAGTCACATTTGTAGTAATAAAAGATAAGAGAAAAACTGTTCCACGATCATATGCTTATTAGAGGTTAACAAATGCTTACAAAAGATCAACAAGTTTTTAAACACGTGAATCAAGTCTATACAAGTGCAAATAAAAAAATAGAGAGGATTTCCTGACAAAACCAAGAATAAATAGAAAACAAAGAATTTATATTATTAGAAACAACATAATGATAGGCAAATACAATAAGTGAGACTACCAAAAGTCTAAGATATTATAAAATTATATGTTCAAAGATTCAAAGTTACACCATCCTTATTACCACGAGACAACTTTCACCAAAAAATCCAACCCTTTATCAATAAAATTTCATACAAAAAAATAATAATAATAATAATAACTACACCCAATTTATTATATTAATTCCTACACCAAACTTTTAAAAGAATCTTAAAATAATAATAAAATCACTATTCCAAACAATCATAAACTAGTGCTTGCCATGATCAACAGTTTCATAATGAAGAAAACAAATGTATGAAACTCCTACTATGAGAAAAGGTCATTTGAATAACTTCACTTTAGCCTCCACCAAAAACCTTAACTTTTTCCTTTTGGTTCCCCCTCTTTTATTTCTCATGCATGCTCCATTTTTATGCATGCAAGCTCCTTTGAATTATTAAGGCAAACTTTATATTTAACATTCATTGCTCTAATATGCATTTTGTTTTTCATACCATGTGGGCCCACTTCAATTTTATAGTCATATAGGGCAAAAACCTTTGAAATAATGCCATGGATCCACTTTTTTGGTTTTGCCTACCCATGTAGGCACCCCTCTTACCAAATCAAGATTCATTCAAGGTTGCTTCTTTACAGTTGAAGTTCTATTAATTCCTTGCAACCTGTAAAAAATTCCGCTACTCATTGGATCATAGTTTCAAGTCCAGACTATGCAATTCCACCCTGACAATCTCTGACACTCTTATTTCTTCCTAGGCCATTAGATTATATCTGTCACTGGGGACTAGACATCTAGTCTTTTTCTATGGCCACTACCTATAAAATAAAATGTGAGCTCTCCTAAGAAAAATTAAGATTAATTTCAGAAAGAGGCAGCTTTGACTTGCTGCATTACAAACATGGCTCCACAGTTTCATATCATATTCATCAAAAGAAGCTTTTTGTTTTACCTGGCTAACTCTTCATTTTTATACAGTCAAAGATATGCTGTCAAACTCTGAATTTCTCATGCAGATCTTCATTTTAATTGATTTCTGAACTCCTGTCGAAAATGTTGTGCAAGACAGTGTGTGTGCACTTTGAGCTCTGTGAAATGCACTGGAAACTCTATATTTTTTAATCTGCACCTCTGCATGCCTGAAAATCGATAGGATTTTACATAAATACATGGCCCACCTGCGCCCTTCTCTTATTTCATTGCCTGTGGGCTCATTGTATTGATTTAACACCATATTGGTCCTCATAAAGATCATGGTCGCATCTTCACCCTAGCACTCATTCTTGTGCAAAATCTTTTACATCATGTTATCCTTTGAAGTGTTGAAAACAACTATGCTATGCTCTGTGGGTTCCTGTGGCTAAAAATGTGAATCTCCAAGCAACTCAGAATGACAATTCCTGAAGCTTTTAGTTCTACAATTATTGCTTTCATATCTCACAAGCTTATTGGCAATCTTGAACATAAAACCAAGGTTTGAATTGGAGTGCGACTTTTGCATTACACCACAATACTTAGTTTTATATCTCATGAGAAATTATAAGCGGATGGTTTGGTATGCTCCAAAGATAGAATGTGCATTCTTAATAATGGGAACTTAATAACAAAGGTAATGTAGGAAGCTCATAAGGCATTTTATTGTGGACATTTTTGAGTGAGCAAGATGTTAGGAGATCTTAGAGCATTATATTTTTGGTCAAGAGTGAAGAGAGAAGCATTAAATTTTGTGGCACAATGTTTGGAGTCTCAATGGTTCAAAGTCAAGCATGTGCATTCAGTTGTATTTATTTATCTTCTCAACATTCTTACATATAAGTGACAATCAATAAGTGGATTTTAAACAGAGATTGTTGTTAGCACCTTTTAAATGTAATGCAATACTAATAATCATCAAGTAACTTAGGAGTGTAACTCACTTCATACCATTGAATCTAAAAGATGATCCACCTATCATAACAAGAAGGTTTACAAAGAAAGTTTTTAGGCCTCATGGAGTACCATAAAATATCATATCAAATAGAGATGAGAAAATGACTTCAAGATTTTGGACATCATGGTCATCTTTAGACATGTCAAACTTAATTTCAATAATGCTTAACATCCAAAAATAGATGGGCAAAAACGAGAGTAAATCAAGTGGTGGAGGATCTATTGTGAATGTACTACATAGATTAGCAATATAGCTAGGAGCACCACCTTTCCTTAGTTGAGTTCTCATATAACAACATAGCATTTGTTCATCATTATGGCATCGTTTGAGGCATTATGGAAGGAGGTGAGAAACCCCCTTAAGTTGGGCTAAGCTATAGGATTGCATGGTAATTGGACTTGAGATGTTAAAGGAGATGGAGGAAACGTCAAACTAATAACACAAAGATTGAAGGAAGCAACTAACAAAGCTAAGTGAACCTCCAAAGAATTTATAGTTGAAGACAAAGTCTCTCTCATGCAAGATTTTGTTATAATTGATTTCTAATGTCCTTTCAAACATATTGTATAGGAAAGAGTGCATACACTTCAATCTTTATGAAATTCACTTGAAGCTCTATATTTAATATGCAACTCTGCATGCTTAAAAATTGAAAAGATTATGCATCAATACACAACCCACCTATGTGCTTCTCTTATTTCATTTATTGTGGACTCATTGTATTGATTTGACACCACATTTCTCCTTATTGAAGGTAGTGAATTTGTAATATTTGGTTGAATTTTAAATTTTGTGAAGGAACCTTCACCATAGCTCATATTCACATGCAAAATATTTTACATAGTTAATTAAAACTAGCACTTTTGATCACTAATAACTGCCATCCCTTGAATTATTGAAAATAACAATTGTGATAGATGCTCTACAACTTCCTATAGCTAAAAATATGAATCTCCAAGCAACTCAAAATGATGACTCTTGAAGTTCTCAATTCTACAATCATTACTTTCATAATATATCTCAAAAGCTTGATTGACAATCTTGAACACAAAACCAAGTTTCAAATTCGAGTGCAATTTTTATGTTGCAACAACATTACAAATATTAATTTTAATTTTGCATCATCTTTAACATTACACCACAATACTTAGTTTTAGATTTCAACATTTAATTATGTTATTATGAGAAATTAGAAGTGGATAGATTTTTTTGCTTTGAAGATGGAATATATTTTTCTAGCAATGGGGATTAATAGTCAAGGTAATGTAGAAAGGTCTTAAATCCTTTTATAACAGACATCTAGGAGTGAGAAAGACGCTAGGAGATCTTAGACCATATATTTTTGGCCAAGAATGAAGAGAGAAGCATTAAAACTTGTGGCACACCGTTTGGAGTCTTAATAGTTCAAAACCAAGCATGTGCACTCGATTGGATTTTATTATTTGCACAACATTCCTAAATACAAGTGCCAAAAAATAACTATGCATTTTAAATAGTGATTACTATTAACACCTTTTAAGTATAACATGATCCTAGTTGTTGAGTAACCCACTAAGGTAGTAGACTTCATAACATTTAATCTAGAAAATGATTTGCCTACCATAGCAAAAAGGTTTGTAAAGGAAGTTTTTAGGCTTCATGGAGTGTCATAAAATATTGTATCAAATAGAGATATGAAAACGATTTCAAGATTTTGAACAACATTATAGTTAGCTTTGTAGAGATGAAATTGAATTTCAGCAATGCCTACTATCCAAAAATACATGCACAAACAAAGAGAGTAAATTCGATTTTGGAGGATTTCTTGTGAATGTACTACATGGATCAACAATACAAATATGAATAAAAAATTCCCTTAATCTAGTTAGCTTATAATAACTCATTATTTGTCCATTGATATGGCACTATTCAAGGAATTGTATGAAAGGAAGTGAAACACTCCCTTAATTATGGCTTAGCTATACAATTGCATGGTAATTGGACCTAAGATGTTAAAGGAGATGGAGGAACAAGTCAAAATAACAAATAAAATATTAAAGGATGTAATTGATAGAATTAAGTGAACCCTAGTGAATTTATAGTTGGGGATGAAATCTTTGTCAAAGTAAAATTGCATAAGAGCTCCATAAAGTTTGGCAATGCCACCAAGTTAGCACCCATATACACTAACCATTCAAAATATTGGAAAAGATCAACCTCATGCCATATAAATTTTTGTTGCCACCTACTCTACATAAGATCCACAATACGTTCCATGTCATATCTAAAATGGTACATGAAAAATTTAATTCACATACTTAATTGAGATAAACTACAAGTACAAGATTTGGGAATCATAACCCTACAACTAATAAAATTACTTTAGCAATACAAGTTCTTATCTAGGACCAATGCAATGAAGAAAGTACAACTTGGAAAGATAGCCAATAAATAGCATATTTATTTCTATTTCTATTTTATAAGACTAAGCTTCAAGACAAAGATCTTATTAGGGGAAAGAAAGTATTATACCAATCATACAAACTCAATATTTAATAATTGATATTAATGGATTTTAGATGTGATTGAGGCATTTATACACATTATAATGAAACTATCTTAGGATAATAAATTGAGATTTATGGTTAAATAATTAAATCTTCAAATGTCAACTTGATATAGTATTGATTTTTGCTTATTTATCAAATGGTTTATTACTATTTATGAATAATTATTATAGAATGTTGTACACAACCATTTGTTTGTTGAGTTGTGATTGCAAGGTACTTTTTACTTAATCAAAGGGAGAATAGGGGTAGGATGGTGTTATGAATTTGTAGTGTCAAGGATAGATGGCAAATTACACTAAGGTTCTAGTATGCCATCCAAAATGAGGTAGCTATAAGAGACCTAAAATTTGTCAATATATGTCTTAGTCAATTATGAATTTTGTTCATTTCTTATTCTTGTGTTATTGTTTATGCTTATCGTTCATTTAAACCAATTTATGAGTCATATTTTATAAATATTGTTAATAGTTAATCATAGTTGATCCTTAGTGTCAATTTATCATTTATGACCTTAAAGTCATTCCAAGATATTTGTAGCTTTCTTTTGAAAATGTTATTATATAATTATATATATATATATATGCATTTTACCTAAGTCCTAAGTAAAAAACCCTAACCTGACATATTCCTAAACTCTACTCAAATCTAAGACCATCTATAATCAACACTACATTTATTTTTTTCTTGATTTTTGGAAGACTTTAGTTTGAATGACATAAAATATTTGAAAGGAATGGATATAAATTTATTAAACCTAAAATCATAAAGATTTTAATTAGAACTTCATGAAAGCACAAGAGAGATCAATATGCAATGCTCAAGATTGCAATGGAATTAAATCTAATATATTCAATATGTTTTACATATGAGACCACCTGGTTATATAGCCAAGGTGAGACATAGAATTAAATGGGATTATGACAAGTGTCTTAATCCTATGTCATGTGACAACATATCATGACTACCTAGGAAACACGTGTTAAAATTCAAAAGATAAGATAAGATCTAATGACAAATAACACCTCCTAGAAAGATTCCCTCCTAGGGCCTAAGTAAACTTAACATGTAAATAGGACCTACGAATGACTAGATAGGTAAAACACCTATTTACACCAACACCCCCCCTTAAGTGCAACTTAGGGAGTAGCTGATTATTATGCCAACAACACAAAAATGGGTCCTGACTACGAGGCCATTTTAGGTACCCATGTATAAATACAAATGAAATCTCTCACAAATGAAGAAAATGAGAAAACCTAGTGGTACAAAAATCCTCCCCAAAAGAAAGATGAAAACACAAAATGCTCTCAATGATGTATGAGAAGGAAAAAACCCCATTCAAGGAAAAATTCCCCCCATAAGAGAGAAGTAGAAGAGAGACCATGTAGCCCCCCTCAATGTTGAGTCTCCTACAATGATGATAGAAGCTCGACATTGAATGTTGAAGATGATCCAATAGCATTGAACGATGTTCCTCCCCTTAGGAAGAAATAAAACCAAGATGGTATGCAAGATGTCTTCCCATTCCTAAAAGGAATATGTGGGAAGATGTATGATATATGATGTCTCTGAAGAATGCTCAAGTGTCTCCATGTTGATGTCAAAAGTTGTCATGCTCCAAACAGGCATTCTAGGCCACACTATCGAAGAACAAAATCCAAAATCTCCTAGAAACAATTGTAGAACACAATCCAAATGTTGGGGATAAGGAGTTCGGTCTGTCATCAAGATAGGCATCTAAGATAGCAGTGCCTTAGTGATTTCAATTCAAAATCACTCCAAAGACACACACAACTATACCATAAAGTGGAAGCAGGCACAAAGTATCCCCCATTGATCCTCTGAGAGAAGTAAATGCAAAACAATTAACAGTTTCAACATAAAAAGATAACCATGAAATACAAAGCAATATTGACACACAGATATACGTGGGGAAAACCCTTTTGGGTAAAAAAACCCCACCCTCCAAAACACTCAGCTCAGATTGTATTATTTAGTAAAAGGATTATAATACAAAAATACAGAGCTATGCTCTTCCAGGAGTGTTACATCTTGTCCAATAGGAGAATACAGGCAGGCAACAAAAACTAGAACCTTCATGTAGTTCCAATGACATCCATATGTCATTACTACATAGATTCCCTTTAGCTCCTCACAAAAAATTGTCACAGCCAGCCTCTTGGCCAGCACAACCACTCAGTCTCACAGTAGGTTCACATCGTTCAAATCTGAGAGACAGAGTGTTCGTAGTTGCAATGCCTTAGCATACTGCTCGAACACACTTCACACCTCTCTCTTTCAACAACTCTTCCTTTGTATCGATCTGCACACCAAAATACATATACTGTGTGCCAACCTATTAAGCCCATCCCTGCCAGCAACGATCATCAGGATAATAAATTATCCACCTACAAGCCTTCCATTTATGATAATGTGCACCGCTTAATCCGCAAGCATCGAGCCACGCAACATTAAATCCAATCTCAGACATTTCTGTCAACCTTGCTATAATAATGCAGCTCAGTCGCACATTAGAAATAAAACATCAGCCAATGGGATCACAAAGAACCTTCCACGTGTTGTCATCTCATTTTCTGGTCGCTTTGATAGTCAAGTCCAACTTGGTCAAGCTCGGTCAATCGAGCTCCGAGCCCATTTGCCTTCTATCATGTTACCGATGAGTCCATTTGACCCAGCCGCGGTATGGCGGTGAGCTTGCCCGAGCTCACCCAAGTCTTCACCGTGTCTCGTCTCTCCTTCCCACCGCGCTACTGCAACCCTGTTGGCATTGCCTTAAAGTATGGCGGTAACTACCCAACAGACCTTCAATGGTCATACCATGCTACCGCGGAGACTGCTAGGTCTCACCGCGGTAGAGCGATAATCGCTCTAGCAGACCGCCAGTGATCATACCATGGCCACTATAGTCACTTCGAGCATCGACTGCGGTAGGGCGGTAACTGCCACCAGACCGCTGCCACTAACCCTCAATGGTTTACTACGCCCACCACAGCTTAAGAATAAGCCTCCGTGGTAGGGCGATAACTGCTTCCTTTGCTAGCTCACCACCACTGCTTCATCCATCGCATTACCTCACCACCAATAGGAGCACCCCACGGTATGGTGGTAAGCCAAACCTCCGCCACTCAGCCGCTCACCGCACAATCGTGCCACCTCCAAGAGACCTCTGCGGTATAGCGGTAGCACTGCCCAACCGCCAGATAGAATAAGGTGGCATGTAGTAAAGCGGTAAACCACACCACCAAGGAAATAACAGGTAGCGGTATGGTGGTAAAGGCCATAAACATGAAGAAATCACCTAAGTCTTCAATGGAAAAGACCAGAAAGTTGAGGCAAAATTTCCCAACACCAAAGACCAAGATACCTCCTCTAAAGACAAGGAAGCATCCTCCAAATGTTGTCCAAAAGAATCCACTCACATCAAATTGTAAAGAATGATCATGTAGAGAATCAACAAGAGGTTCAGAGTGTTCCCTCGCAACAAATGAAGAAGGATCATCTCCATCAAAGAGAAGATGAATGCAATCAATGATGTCCCCCAAATCTAAAATGTGGGACTCACAAAATAAACCAACAATGTTTTTCAAGTACTCATCCCAAGTAGCCATCTCTATAAGATGATATATGTCCTATTGCACTGAATCACAAGGAACCAAAACTGTGGCAACACAAGCATCCTCAAGTACAACAGTAGATGAAGGAGATGGAATATCAATACATGTCACTAGATCCTCAGTAGATGAAACAATACCAAGATTCAAATGACCATAGTGAATCTCCTTAAAGGTGTCCACACAAGATGCTTTAATGTGAACATCTGCCAAATCAATAATAGGAGCAAAATGTGAGGTGTAGACTCGATATTGGTGATCAACCTCCCCAACTACAACTAAATATCTGCTATACAAATATCAGATTATGAAAAAATATGGTTTGAACTCAACACTCTTGCCTGCTCCACAGTGTGGGATCTGATAGATAGAAAGGATATTAGCTGATAATGAAGTCACACAAAGAACATCATTGAATGCTTTGTCGTCCATATCAATGGATCCCTTCCCACAAACATGCATATATGTGTTGTTAACCATTAGGATTTGTGGTGATGAAAAAGTCTCAAATGAAGAGAACATACTCTTGGATGAAGTCATGTGATGTGAGGCTCTTGAATTGAGTATCCACCTCTTTGACTCAAAATCTGCAACTACAACAAGCACTTTCCCCTTATGTCTATCTAACTTTGATGAAGAAGAAGAATATGAAACCTTTGATGATAAAGAAGAATTGATTTGATGTTTCTTAAGAAGATGCTTCAAATCATCAATCTGTTTTGAATAACATTGATGTTCATCATGCCCTAATTTCTTGCAATATGCACATGTAGGCTTCTCCTTCTTAGATTATTTCCGTTTAGAGGGAGAGGATTCAAATTCTTTATGTGGCTTGTTCTTTTTCTTCTTTAGCTTGTTATCAAGATTCCTTGATTCTTTCTCTACCTTAAACTTACTATCCAACAATGCTTATGACTTGGAAGACTTGATTAGAGCCATATTCATTAACTTAGCTTCCTCTTGGATTAGGAGATTTGTAAATTCATCAAACTTAGGATCAACATATGATGCTCCCATAGAAGGTCAATGGGTATGAAAGCCAAAAACAAAGGACCAAGCTTGGATAACACATTCAAAATCAATTGTAAATCCTTTTTATCAATATTTCAATATTTTAGTTGTGTTCTTATATGCTTAACCTTGGAGATGTAGTGTTGGATGTGGTCAAAACATTTAGGATCAAGATTCATCAAATCGTTATCAATCTAATATCCCCTAATCTTATCTATTTTACCATATAATTTCTCAAAAGCCTCCCAATCCTCTTTAGGTGTTTTACATGATTCAACATGAAATTGTAAATCAAATGAGACTAATGTACATATGCATCCAAGTGGTTTGTCACGCTCAATCTCCCATCTTGCCAATTCTTTAGCATCAGTAGGTTGAGAAATAGTCTCATTTAGATAGCCTATAAGATCCTTCCCCATGAGATAATTCCATACTAATTTTCTCCATGTAGCATAATTATATGGAGTTAGGAGTTGAATTTGAGATTTCCCTATTGTAAGAACATAAACCAAGCAAAAGAAAGAAATCAACCACTGCAAGATTAACCCCCCCCCCCCCATATTACTCAATCAAGAAGACCCCCAATTCAATATATGATTTTTCACTTTATATTTAGTGCGATTACAAGTGTCACTTTCCAACAACAATGAAGTGTACTTGATCTTAGTGCATACAGACTACCAAATTTAGCCAGGAGCTCAAAGTAAAATTTTTACACAAGATGAGAAAAATATGATCTCACCATTGGAAATTACACAAAAAATTATGCACTTAAAAAAAATCACCCATAAATGTTACTGGAGGAGCAAGAACGAAGCCCTAGAAGTTATGAAAAGGAGAACTGCTTAGCAACACCTGTGAGAATCCAAAATTTATGGAAAACCAGGCACCAAAATCAAAAACACATTGCACCATTATGAAGAGCACAAAATTATATCCACAAAAAAAAATCTCAAAAAAAGGAGGTCATATGAGCAAGTTATGGGCCTTCGAAGTTTTCCCTTCAAAACCCAAATGAAAATGGTGAGGGGGGGGGATTTTTAAAATCTTGTTGATGCAATGTTGATGTTAGCAGTAGATGAGATTAAATTTTATGTTCACACGACCTTCAAAATGAAATATTCACCTTCAATGACAAAATATGTTATTGGTTGGTCGTTAGAGGTATCTGCAGTGAAGTGATGGAATATTCTTCAAAACAGAACGAAATATTTTAATGGTTCAAAATATTCATATTTTTTCATTTGTCAATTTTTTTGGTTAGTAGGTGGGGGCCACCCGTGCTATGTGGCGAGTGAATGTTCTGCCACATAGTGCCTTGTGAGTGCTCGTAGTACCCTGTGGGTACTTGTGTAAATGTAGGTACCTATTGATGCAGGTACGAGGGCATAAAATTTTGCATAAATGGATTTGTTTTTTAATTTAAACCTGAGAAATAATTTTAAAAAACATATTTTTTTTAATTATTTTTTTCACCTTCGAAATATTTTTCCTTGCAACTATGAGTGGATTTTTTTTTTCTGTCGATGGTACATATCACAATTATGTTCGGTCATATGGATGGTGAAGGAAGGGATTTTTTTCCCTCAAACTTCAAGTGAAATTCTTGGATTTTCATGATTTGACGGTCAATCTTAGGGTTTTTGGGCTTCCTGGACACGATGGCAGGGTCATATTTGATCCAAAATGCTCCAAACCACACTTCAGCTTCAAACCCTCATATATCTAGCCTCATATGTCTGATTTGGATGAAACAAAAGACAAAACTGACTATCTTAAACCCTCTAATATCAATAGTGAGCTCAAATTTGCACTAGCAAGCTCCAATTTGAACCTACAATACGAAGCCACAAAGAGGAAACCCCCAAATCTAATATTTCTATCAAGATTTTTTGAGTCTCCAGATCATCATTCGACGCAAGAGAAGAACATACTCAACTTTTCAAGATCTACCAAGATATTCAACCTAGATCTCTCAATAAAGACTAACAAGAAGCAATCCCACAAGCTTTGATACCATGCAAGAGTTGGTATAGAATAACTCTACACCATGCAAGATTTGGTTGAATATTATAGCCACACAAGATATAGGAACTTCATGAAAGCACAAGAGAGATCAATATGTAATGCTCAATATTGTAATGGAATTAAATCCAATAGAATTCAATATGTTTTACATATGAGATCACCTGGTTATATAGCCAAGGTGAGACATAGGATTAAATATGATTATGACAAATGTCTTAATCCTATTTCATGTGACAACATATCATAACTACCTATCACACATGTGTTAAAATTCAAAAGATTGGATAAGATCTAATGACAACTAACACCTGCTAGAAAGATTCCCTCCTAGGACATAAGTAAACTTAACATGTAAATAGGACCTACTAATGACTAGATAGGTAAAACACTTATTTACACCAACAAAGTGATTGCTATGGTGGTATACACCTCACCCTACTAGGACTAGTATGTTGTGCTTTGGGTCACACCACTCCACAATAGTCCTTAAAGGACTCAAATCCTTTTATTTATATGTTGTGGAAGTAGTATGAAATTATAATTTTTACATTTAAGCTTATTAGGGGGAAGATGATTTAGAATTATATTTTATTATTATATTTAAACTTTAATAAAGAGTGTTACCCAAAAATAGGGACATTTCTTTCTTTTTCTCTTTACAACCAAAAGAGAACAAAGGAAATAAAATAGAACATTTTGAGACTAAAGATTAAAAGAAAGAAGATGCACCTGTTGAAGAATGGAATGTTGGATTATGGGGTGGAGAGGAAATAGGGTTTAGACAATAATTCTAAGTAGTATGAGTATGTAGGAGGAATAGGTGGAGCCTCTTAATCTAGTATTGAGATGATTAATGAGACAATAAAATCCAATTGACAAGTGTAACCTATCAGATTTCCATTGTATATTTAATTTTTTATGTACTATTAATGAACTGAGATATTTTTGGGAGCCTCTTTTTTCATAAGATAGTGAGCATTGGATTCAATTGATGTATGAAGAGGTGATAGTCTTGGATAATTGTGATGCTTGGGATCATATTAGTTTTCCCAAGGGAAGGAATCCTATTGGTTGCAAGTGGGTGTCCAAAAATAAATTCAAAACAAATGACTAGTTAGAAGGGCCCATGCTATACTACTGACCAAGGCTACTCCTAGAGAGAGGGGGTTAATTTTGGTGAAATTTTCTCTCTTGGTGCTAAATTTATCTTTCATTATATTATTGTTATCTATTGCTACAATTTATGGTTTTGAAATTGGAAAAATGGAACTTAAAATTGTTTTCTTGCATGAGAATCCTAAAGAAGAAATTTATATGTGACAACTAGATGGGTTTTAGGAAAAATGGAAATAAATTTTGGTTCGTATGTTAAAATGGTCTCTACATGGTTTGAAATAATAACCTTAAATATGGTATTAAAATTTTGATGCATTTTCTTTCAAGTTGATTTTTTTAAAAGTGAAGAGGATCACTATGTTTATGTTAAATGTATTGAATATTAGATTCTAATTATTGTCTTGTATGTGGATGGCATGTTGTTTATTAGTAAGACAAAGGCAATGATTAGGGAGCTTAAAACCCAAATTTATATAACATTTGACAAGAAATATCTGGGGTAGCTATGTTCATTTTGGGAATAGAAATTAGAAAAGAGCAATCTCAAAAAGTCTTTTGCTTAGTCAAAGTAGGTATGTTGACACTATTTTATAATAGCTTACTATGGATAATTACAAACCTATGAATATTCTTGTACCTATAGGCACTATTATTTTATTGGGTATGTTTCCTAAGTCAAATAATGATGTAGAGGATATGCATAATGTGTCTTATGCTAATTTTATTGGCATCCTAATATATTTTGTTTGTACTAGACTAGATAGTGCCCAAGCAATGAGAGTTCTTAGCAAGTTTATGTCTAACATTGGTAAAGAACATTGGGCTTGTGTTAAGAGGGTTTTATATATTTGTGAGTTGCTTCTAATTATTGATTATGTTATCATGGTTCTAATGATATGGGGAAGTTATTGGATGTATAGGGATTTTTTGATGTAGATAAGGTAAGTGACTTGGATAGTCAAAGTTAGACTAGTAGTTACATTTTTTCTTTATTTGGCGGTGTTATCAATTGAATGAATATGAGGGAATCCATGATTTCTTTATCTACTCTCCAAAAATAGTATATGGTTTCCACACATATCTATAAAAAGGAAATATGGCTATACAAAATATGTTTAGAAGTTGGTTTAATTACAAGATGGCTCAAATTGGATGTGATCGTCAAAGTGTTATCTATTTGGCTATGAATTACATGTACCATGCTTATATTAAGCATGTTGGTGTATAATATCACTTTTTTCACAAGATGGTATAGAATGGAAAGGTTATGTTACACAAGCTTTACAATTAAGATAATATTGCATAATCCTTTAAGAAACCAATGTGCACAAAGAAGTTTTCTTGGTGTAAGGACGACATGGTCCTTGAATCTTGTACTTAGTTTATTTTATGTTTTCCCTTATACCATTTCAATATCTAATATCAAGTGGGAGAATGTTTAGATAATGTGATATTTAATTGCAATCCTAATATCTAATATAAGATCTTTAAACATATTGGAAGGGGTACTTGGGTGCCGATGTAGGTGGATGTGGGATATTATTAATTATTCTCCTAGTACTTGGAAATATTGGTTAGAGCGAAATTAATAAGGGAGGTGGAG
Source organism: Sequoiadendron giganteum (assembly GCA_007115665.2). Classification (NCBI taxonomy): domain Eukaryota; kingdom Viridiplantae; phylum Streptophyta; class Pinopsida; order Cupressales; family Cupressaceae; genus Sequoiadendron; species Sequoiadendron giganteum. The sequence goes on along the minus strand of CM021109.1, from coordinate 250,463,278 downwards.
TATGATGGTGGTGGTTATAATTTTACTTGACTTCCATACATCTTTCCTCATCATAGGTCCTAAGAGAGAGTGGAAAATCTTTACATGCTAGGTGGGGTCCATAATGTGTATTGGGGTGCATAATGGATGATAAATTTGGGATATTTTCCTAATATTCACATAAGTCAAGGATGCTTGAGGGGTTACATTTTTTATTCGTAGATGCATTGATTAGTCACATAAAGGTGTTGGGTTTTTGTCATACCATGGTTTTGGGCTGTTATGGTATCAAGAATCTATTTGTGGTTTCCTCTCAACTCTCCTCTATATATATTGTATACAATGGATTGAAGTTTCATGGTTTTTTAAAAGTACATATGTATTGCCAAGATTTTGTTAAATTGAAGGGATAATTTTGTTGATTATGCACTTTTTATTCAAAGATTAATACAAACTTGTGCTCTTTGGTGGTGGAGTTTTGTTTTCAAAAGGGTTTCTTCATGTACATCTAATATTATGTGTCATATTCTTATTGTTTGTCAATTTCTAATTTGTTTTTATATACTCACACATATAATATTAATAGTTAATCTAGCATTTTATTAACTAATTTAAGATTTACATACCCTTTGAAGAAGCCTACATTTGTAATAGTTTACTCTATTTAACAACATATAAGATTAAATGATTCTAAATTATAATTTAAAAATTATGATCAAAATAATATATAACCATCTATCAGCAATACAAAATAATAAATCACTTTCACTCCCTTTTATTTTTAAATTTTCTAAACTATTTACATAATTTACTATAACTTTAATTAAATTAAATTAAATTATTTTATTTTTAAGACGAGTTTAGGAGATACATGCAATCTTATTTTACTCAAGGTAATAGGCTCTATAACTAAAGAGTACATGGAAAAGGAGCTCACCAAGGGTCAAAGAATGACCAAAAAAATCCACATTGAAAAATTATAGCCCTTCTTTAAAAGTAAAGGGAAAAAGTTAAAAATGTTGAAAAGATATGAAATAGAGAATATAGGAAAGATAAATAGCAAAAGATCTTGAAAGACTTCACCAACAAATAAAACCTTTAGACCGACGTGAGTTGGCCCTCTTGTACAAACGAATATCACATATTTCTAATATATTTTCCTACTTCTACACATTCTCCACCCAAAAAGATCGAAAGGTTCAATAAATGTATATAACACAACGAACACAAAATCCTCACAGCCATGTCAAATAATAATAAGGGTTAAAAGTGCATTCATATTACTGTTATATGGATTTATTTGTTTTGAATGAAATAAATTAGTGTAAATTAGTGTGTGAGTTGTATATTTTTATATAAGAATTAATGTATAGTTGTTATTATATTAGATTTTAAGTTTTTATTTTTTAATAGTTTGGATTTATTTTTCATATTTGTTGGTTTTTTTTAGTCATAATTTTAAATCTAGTTTAAAATTATGTGTGGTTTTGATCTTTTAATTTTTCAAATTCAAATTTTATTATAAATTTAAGTCAACTTATTTCTAATTAGTTTTTTCTTTTTTTTTAATTTAAGCATATAATATTAAAATTATGATATTAGGATGATGTATAAAAGAATAAATCTTAATTTGTTTTTGGCATAGATCATTTATAGCATTATATTGTTTTAGCATCTAAGCATTTGGGAGCATTCCATTAATATTTGAGATCATAAAGATAGCATAGGCATTTATATTTCTACTTGGCATATCTTCCAATTTGTTCAAATATTTTAAATTGATTCAAGGGTTTAACTAAGTCAAAAAGACTAGAGCAAGTCGCCTCTCACATCTAGCACTATAAGCTCTATCATTATTCGTAAGCACCATCATTTTTAGAAAGTAAAAGAAAAATATTTTTAAAAACAATAAGTGTAGAGATTAAGGCCACAACAACAATTAATTATAAATTTGAATTGAAGCCATAGATGTAGAATTGAACTTGGATAGAGTGTAGATTATCTTTCATCCTATTATAACTTCATTATCTTAGATTTAATAATAAAAATAAAAATTAAATTACTAAGCATAAATTACAATAAAATATCATCATATCATAAATGAAATAAAGTCCTTACATCATTTATATCAAACTTAAATATATTTACATATTACTTCATACATAACTCTTTAATCTAATACAATATAATTGTTAATGCTAATTTACATTATTTTTTCTAGCCTAATTTAAAAGACTTGTTTTAATTTACTTTTAATAATTTATCTCATAATTCAAAGAAATATAGAATTAACCTTACAAGTCTCTCATATATTAATATTGTCTTATCTCTAAAATATCATACATGAATAGTCATTATAGAAATAACATTTAAATCTATTTGGCCTCAAATTTAATAGTACAAATGGCTTCGATGGCAAAGAGAAGGAAGGACCAAGGCAATTACAAGACATGAGATTTTTGAGGGCATGGAGGACATCAAACTAGGTGGCCACACAACAGATGACATGGTGGGCACCTGTCAAATCCTCCATGGTGCGCTCCACAACCAGCATGGAAGGCTTTGGCTAATGGGGGAAAGGGTTCCTACACTAATCAGAATGACGAGAAGGAGTAGCAGGTTTTTTCAAGGAACAAATGGGGTTACACAAGTATGCACTTAACAAAACCGGTTGACTTTCGAAAGCTTGAATAGAATTTTTGGAGGCCAAAGTGACACGATGACCCATTGCCAACTGACCAGGTAAACTCTACATCAGAACACACAACAATTGTCTCTTTAATTGTAGAGAATCAATCTTGGAGTGAATCCGTGATTCGGTTTTAAAAAAAAAAATCTTCATGAAATGGAGCAACCCATGGCTGACGTTTAGAAGGGTTAGAAACTAGTGCAACAAGCACTTGGGGGAAGCAACCATCCTAAAAAAATTACCAAATGGGTTTTACCTGGTCATTTGTCTGAGTCCGTTCAATAAAGAATGGATTATGAATAGTGGGCCTTTTTTAATGGGGGCAAAGGGATTTACTTGAAAGACTGGACCCCAAACTTCAACCCCAAAATTGAAACCATTCCGGAGGTACCAATCTGGATTTGGTTGTATAACCTGCCCCATGAATATTGGGATATAGAAACCCTAAAACTTATTGGCAAAGAATTAGGTACTTTTGTTAAGGTAGATGAATCCATCGCTAATAAAGATTGTAGCATGTATGCCCGCATCTGTATCCTCTAGTAGGTGATTCACCCTCTCCTGGCAATGGTGGAACTTAAAACAGGGGAGGGAACCTGGAAGCAATTGATAGAATTTGAAGAAATGATCGAGATGTTCTCTTCTTGTAAAGGGGTAGGCCACCCTGTAGGGGAATGTAGCTAGTTAGAGAAAGGTAAAGGTTCAAAACAAAATGCCTTAACATACTTACTGTTGCTAAAAGGAAGAGATTTTCATGTGAAGGAAAACAATTTTCTAGAAGTAATGTCGAGAAAATGGGACCAATGGGTTGAGGATGATTGGGGTTTGAGAAATTCCGAAATGGCCTTAGGTATGTGGATAGAGCCTCAAGTAGAAGAAAATGGGTCAAAAACATAAGGGTAGAAGAAGAGAGTGTGACAAGATTGGAGGCTTCTAAAATAGAAGGGTTACACGAAAAGGTGAACATGGCACCACCTTTCGGGAAATAAATCAACCAAGTGGGAGCATTAATGGAACTAGGTGTATGTAAACCGACAGAGCAGATGGAAGAGCTCAAGACAGACAACTATAAGGAAGCAAGGGCAACAACTCTGCTTTGTGATTCGGGCAAGGTTGTTCGAGCTTCACCATTTTTTTCACCTTTGGAAAAACCCAATATACATATAGCTCCAACAATATAAGGTACATCAAAAAATTTGATAATTTTTGACAATAATACCAAAGATCTCATTGATAAATCAAGAAGAGAGAAACCTGGTGAAGAGGCAGGGGAATGTTGGTACTCTTCTTTTAGATCTCCTTGAGATGAAAATCCTTTTATGGAAGGTAACAATGTAAACATGGACTCGGAGGAACCTGCTTTAGAGAGCTCTTTCGAGGCGGAAAGAGAAGAAGGAATCCCTTTTGATGATCTGGATTTGGAAATCCAATCGAAGGAGGAAGAGGTTGGGGGTGATGACTTGGGCTTAAGCTTATAAATAGGGATTAAAGAAAAAATAACCCTAGAACAAACTTTGGCAAAACAAATCAAGGTTAAAGTAGGTGAAAAAAAATGAGGTCCCAAGCCAATAAGGGTAAAATTGGAGATTGCAGGAAGTGCAGGAGGACAGAAAAAATTGAGATCGGGAAAAGGCTATGCCTTTTCTTGGGAGCAATGAAGGTCCTATCGTGGAATGTCAAGGTCTGCCATGCTCTTGACAAGATTCGTTTGATCAAGAGATGTCTTGATCAAACACGACCAGACATAGTTATGTGGTAGGAGTTAAAGTTAAATGGGAATGAAGTTGAAGCGTTCGATAAGTGTTTCAAATTTTGGAAGTGTCTTATTGTGGAAGCTATAGGTGCCTTGGGAGGTATAGGCATTCTTTACAAAGAAGTGATGATGGAGGTCCAAGCTATCCGAGCAGAGAAGTCATGTAAATGGGTAAATGTTATTTCCAAGCAGCTACATTCAAGCTTCTCCCTAATATATGTTTATGGACCAAATAATACCACTGAAATGAGAAGGGAATGGAGGGAGATCTTAGAGGTGTTGGCAGCGAAAGGTAACAAAATTTTCCTCTTAGATGGGGATTTTAACACAATACTACGACCATCTAATAAGAAGGGAGGCCTTGGCTGGTGTAGTAAAAAACATAAAGACTTCATTGATTTTGTAACAAATAATGGTCTTTTTGAGATTCAACTAAAAAATGGGGACTTTACCTTGACAAATAGGAGGATTGGATTTCTAAATATAGTAGAGAAGTTAGATAGATTCTTTATTGCAGGAAATTGGGCAAATTACAAGTGGACCTTTCAAGCTAAGATCCTTCCAATTACTGGCTCAGATCATTATCCGATTAATGTGCGAATTCAAGAGGAGGAAGCACCTGATCGTTGCCCTTTCAAATTTGAAAAAAATGTGGTTAAGAGAGGAGGGGTTCTTGGAACTGGTAGCTGAATGGTGGTAAAAAATGACACAAAGGAAGGGAAATAAAGATTGTCTTTTTCAAAAAGTTACAATTTGTAAAATAACAGTTGAAGAAATGGAATAGGGAAGTGTTTAAGAATTTTTTCTCAGAAAAGCTCAAGCTAGAGCAAGAATTGGGGAGCTTACACTCAAAATTCATTGAAGGTGGTTTGAGTGAATAAGATTTCCAAATGGAAAAAGAACTTAACAAACAGTATGCATAGGTTCTAGCATGCGAAGAAATTTTTTGGAGACAAAAATCAAGGGAGACTTGGCTTAAGGAAGGTGATCGAAACACAAAATTCTTCCACAATACGGTCAAGGTCAAGAGATCCTGCAATAAAGTTTTCTCAATACATGACAAGGATGGAGTTACCCTCATAGAAAAGAAAGTGATTTGTAAGGAAGCAATGAGACATTTTCTAATTCCTTTCATAATAGTCAGGTTGACATATCTCAGGGGAATGAGGTATTGGAAGTAATTCCTAGTTGTATATCAAATGCTCAAAATGCAGCACTAAGGCTATCTCTTTAGAAGAAGTCAAGATCACACTTTTCAATAGTGGTGGAGATAAGGCTCCTAGACCAGATGGATTTTTGACACTCTTCTTTCACAAGTTATGGGATATCCTAGCCCAAGAGCTATGGGAAGTGGTAGAGGAATCTAGAGTGGGGGGCTTTGTATTAAAAGACTTTAATAAAAATTCCATTGCTTTAGTCCCTAAGAAGGAGGAAGTCCTATCTTTCAATGACTTCAGACCTATAGATCTTTGCAACACTATGTATAAGGTAATTTCGAAAGTGATGGCAAACAAACTAAAAGAGGTTCTGGATGTGGTGATATCCACTAAGAAAATTGGTCTTTCTCCAAACTTGTCTATATATGAAGGTATTATTGTTGCTCATGAAGTAATTCATTCAATAAGGCTAGCTAGAATGGAAAACATGTTGGTAAAGCTAGACATCCGGAAGGCATATGAAGAAGTGAACAAAGGATTTCTCTTAAAGGTTCTTAGGATTTTTGGCTTCAGCAAGGATTGGATCAAATGGGTGGCGAGTTGTATAAATACTCCTCATTTCTTGGTGTTACTTAATGGAAGTCTGCAAGGTTTCTTTGCTTCTGAAAAGGGATTAAGATAGGGGGACCCATCTCCCCTTTCTTGTTCATAATAATGGCAGAGGCTTTGAGAAGACTAATCTCTAAAAAGAGGGAAGATGGGGGTTGGAAGGGTGTTAGGGTAACAAAAGGTATGGATCCTCTGTCCCATCTATGGTTTGCAGATGACACTTTACTTATGGGTGAAGCCTCCTTTAGGGAAGCTTGACTGATGAAAATCACTCTAGATAAGTACAATAAAGCATCAGGATAGTGCATTAACTGGAGAAAGTCTGAAATTTTCTTTTTCAATACTTGCTGTCAAAAATAAAGGGAAATTTGTGCAATATTGGGCATGAATATGGGTTCTCTTTCGGGTAAATATCTTGGAATCCCTCTATTTGGGGGTGCAAGCAAGTCAACTATTTGGAAGGATTTGGTTGAATGTTGTTTAAGGTGTATGAACAGCTAAAAAAGCAGGTGGATAACTTCGGCTGGAAGGATCCTAATGCTAAAATCTTTAATCTCTACCATCCCTATTTTTTCGATGATCTGTCTTAAAATCCCTAAAAACAAATTAAAGGTTGTAGGCCAGAGAATGAGGAAATTCTTTTGGAATGGGGCTTCTGACCAAGAAAAAATTCTACTACTTTTGTGGGAAAAGATTTATATGGCGAAAGGGAAAGGGGGGAGGGGCTTAGAAACTAGAAAATTTTGAATGAGGCACTCGGCATGAAATTGGCTTGGAATATTTATTCACAACCATCTCAGTTATGGGTTCATATTCTAAAAGAAATATATCTGGATTCGATGGATAACTGCAAAATTTTTACCATGCAAAATCCCCCTTCTGGCTCAATAATTTGGAATTTTGTGATTTCTTGTCATCAGGTCATAGTGGACCACATCACTTGGAAAACTGGAAATGGTATGAAAGCTAATTTTTGGGAAGATTTGTGGAAGGGATACCCAACTTTGAAGGAAAATGAAGAGTTGCATGATTTGAGACAATGGTTCACACAACACTGAGGGGATAAGGTATGTGATTACTTGGTGTTTAGACCTAATGATTCAGGAGGTGATTGGGTGTGGAAATCCCTTTAGGATGCTAAGTTAACAGATTGATAGAGGGCCCTTATGTAGGAAATTTTTAAGTTTAGGAAAATTGTGAAGTCTAACAAGGAGGACAAGATGGTGTGGTGCTAACCAGCAAATGGGAAGTATTCGGTAAAAATTGGATACCAATTTTTGGACACAAAGGTAGGTTTTGAGAATTGGCCAAGTAGCTTATTTTGGGGAAATGAATGTGTACCCAAGATAGAGGCCTTTGTTTGGATGGCAAATCAGGGTCGTATCCTAATAGGTAAATGAAGGAAACTTTTAGGTTTTTGTGGAATGACCAAATGTGTGATGTGTGCAGGGGTAGAGGAAATTAGTGATCATTTACTCTTGCACTATAATTTAGCAGCAGAGTTTTGGGAGATGTTAAGGAGGTCTTTGGAGTGGCAAATCCCTACCCCAAAGACACTTAAAAAGGTTTTTGAAGGCTGGCCCAAGGCTAGAAAAATGTCAATTTTTTCCTCCATATGGAAATTCAGTCCATCTTTGGTAGTGTGGGAGATTTGGAAAGAAAGAAATAGAAGAATTTTCTTGGAAAAAGAAGAGACCTTGGAAAGGTTAAAATGGAGGATAAACCATGCAATAGAGAAAGTGGTAGGAGCAGCGACCTCACACTATTTTAATCCACGAGTACCATTCACCATGGAGGACAAATGAGTTCAGGAGAGATGGTCGGGCATTTGCCTTCAACCCATTAAGGGGCCAAGTTGGGTGAAACCAACTATTAAGGAGTTAGTGGAAGTGATTTGGTAAAGACCTTTGGAAAGATGGTGGAAAATAAATTTTGATGGGGCTTCAAAGGGGAACCTTGGACCATCAGGGGCAGGTTTTATAATTCAGGATTGGAAGGGTGATGTTGTAGCATTAGGGGTGAAGAAGTTGATGGATATAACAAATAACAAAGCAAAAGCCTTGAAAACATTACTGGCAATTAAATGTGGAATTTTTTTAGGAGCAACTAAGATTCACTTAGAAGGGGACTCGCTGATAGTTGTCCAAGCGGTGATGAAAAGGGCCATTAGTGCTTGGCACCTTCAAAACGTAATTGCGAGGATTAGAGAAGAATTATCCACATGTGAGAATTTTTCGTTGAGCCACATAAGAAGGGTGGGTAATGCTAAAGCCGATATCCTATCCAAATGGGCATTAACTTTTAAAGAGATTGGGGAATTTAAACTTGAAGACTTTAGAAATGTGAACCTCGTAGAGTTAATGGAGACATAGAGTGGGCATACTGCATTAAATGGGCAAGATGGTAGGTATTTCAAAGCAATTGTGAAATGACAAGGGAAACACAAGGATGGCGAGCGGTGGCTTTGCAGTACATGTTTCATTTATTTAGGAGTGGGATTTTCAAGAAGGATTTTATTCCCCTACCCTTGGTTTTGATGTATTCATTTGCATGCTTGTGTGTTGAAGAAGGTTTTGCAACAAAGAACAGTAGTGGTGGTGCTGGTGAACCAAAGATCCAATGGAAGCCAATTTCACTTTCCTCTCAAGGAGGCAATTGAGTCCCTTCCATGGTGATGCGTCAGATAAATGATTGATGGGCTTATTTCTTGTCGAGGATGACAGGTTAAGGCAAAGTGTGAGAAATATTTTGGGTAGGGATTTCAGCATCCTCAAACACAAATACTGTATGAATATGGATATTTACTCATTGATAGCTGCGTGGGGACTAGAATTGGGTGAAACGAAAGAAACAGTGAGAAAGGTAATGAAAACAATCATCCATGAGGATTTCCTGGTTGGCATGGATTCAATCTTGGAGTGGTTGATATCGAGTGTTAGGATAGACATTAGAGAGGGAATAAACATTGAAATGATGGTAGAAATTTATGAGTCGATGGGCCACTTTCCATTCATTCAATGGCTAGAAGGAAAATTTAATTCACGTTGCAAAGAGGAGACTCGACTAGGATGGCAAGCGCTTAAGCTCTTCATCGAGCTAATGGAAGTGGAAGAAGTGATAGCATATGCGAAGGAGGAATTGCAGGGCATGGAGAGGAATGAGAGGAAGGAAAAATTCCATCAAAGAAAGAGTGGAAAGTGCCAGAAGAAGAAGAGGACAAAAGCGACTGAGAAGGCAACTACAAATTCAGGAAGCGCAAGTTGATGAGAGAGGACTCCCGTGCTTTTAAACAGTGTTTTAAATTACATATTTCACAACTTTTAGTTTTTTGTTTTGATGGATAAACTTTGTTGAAGTCGAGGGATGTGTTTTTTGTTGTTTTGGGATGGGTGAAGCCACAATAGTGGTTTACAATTCAAGTGAGGAAGGAAAACTCGCAAAAAATGAATACATGGCAAAAAACTTGATTTTAGGGGTTCGTACAAACCTACTGGTTCGAGCGAACCTCTTTCATTCAAACCAGGGTTTGAGCGAACCCTTTTAATTCTTTCCCACCCAAACACCCAAAAAAATCCCTTATGGAAGGGTGGTTCGCTCGAACCCCTAGGGGTTCGTACGAACCCCCCTTATTCTTATCCCCCTTGAGATAGAAAAAAAACCTAAATTTTGGCACTTTGAAGCTCGAGTTGAGGATGAAAATGGAGGAATCTTCACAAACCCAATTGGAATCAGGTAGTCCTTAGAACGAGCTATCCAACAAATAGAATTTTAATATGTTTTGGTTTTATTATTTATTTATTTTTTTAGTTCTATTAAACATAGGTTTTTCATCGAAAATGAAGGTCTTTGTTTTGCACGTGGAAAAATAGTAGATTATCAAATTTTTTTTTGAAAAATATGAGTGCACCAGATATTGAAGTCCTTGATCCAACAAAATAATAATTGAATTTTGATATATACAAAAAAAGTTACGCGTTATACGGTCACACTATGTCTGAATTGTAATTTGTTTGACTTCAAAACTTGATTAAAGAAAAAATATTCAATAAAAAACTATCTAACCAAGTGGAAGCACTAGATATCGGAGTTAAAAATCTCAAATCGAAAGAATTATAATTTTATCCTTCACGGGAAAAAATTTATGCATTATGCTGTGTGCGTCACTTTTTAAAAATATTGTTTTATGAAAAAAAACTAGTTTTCATGGGAGATGGAAAAAGAAGTGCAATCTGATTAAAAAAAATTGAAAAAAATCTGTTTAAATTTACAGACAAAATGTGACGAGACTCTAGTTTGCATCATCTTCAAATTCCTCACGGTTTAGCCACTGTAGGTGCCCAAATGTGAAGATTTAGTTAAAAATAATAATTTAGTGTCCAATTTGGCCAAAAATTGTAAACCACTATTGTGGGATCACCGAGATAGATGAATGCTTTCTGGGTTATGGTTTTTTATAGTAGGCTTTCCAGTGTTTACACTGTTGTAGGGGTTCATGGGTCTAATGGAGTTGGATTTGCACGTTAAGGTGCTTCTTGTCTAAACTTTACTACTAGAAATGGTTTTTTTGGTGACTAGATGAAAACTGGAAAAATGATGTAATTTCTCATTTCAGGCAATATAAAACTCTTATTACCGACCAAAAAGAACATTTAAATCTATTTTTATTTTGCATATAATAGATTATATATCAAATAGTAATCTAGGATTAAAGATTTGAGTTACATCTTCTTTAATATTTGTGTTATTATGCTTTTTCATGTAATTGTTAGTTTATGGTTATAGTGATCATCTATTACTATTTTCTTGTAATAGGAAATGTGTAAAGAAAAATATTAAATAGTTTGGCTAGTATTTTTTATATTTTTCTTAGGTTGATAATTTATGTGAACAAGAGAAGAAAATAAAGCAATGAAATTAATAAGGATGCAAACATAAAATGAAAGAAACAAATATCTTGCTTCACTTGCAACTTCATTTGAGCTTGATGAAGAGGTTGAGCATCCAAGAACCTCTTTTTGTACACTTGTGTGTACTTGTGTTAAAGATGAATGATAAAATGACAGAAGGAATGTTATTTCTCTCAATACTAGCAATGTAACATTAGCATTCAACAAATTCTTATGAAATGGCTTCCAAGAGGTTTCATTTATAGTGTTGAGGATTTAAGATCAAGGGTGAATATTTAATCTTGACATCAATGGATAGGGATTAATGAGGGATTTAAGATCAAGGAAAAAATTCCAAGTGACACCTTGTGATTGGTGAACTTGGGGTGGAAAAGGATTGATAGGATTTGGAGGGCTAGAATTATCTTATTTTTATCAAATGATTAATATTGTGGGACCATAGGGAAGAGTGATATGACATATGTCCTCTCAGACATGTGTGAGGAACATGTATGGAAGAGGCATTATGACATGTGAGTCCCCTTACATATGTGTGAGGATCGCATAGGGATGTGGGATGTGACAACTGAGTCCTCTCACACATGTGTAAGGATTAACATGGAATAATTTGGATGGTGTACATTTTTCAGGGTAAATGGATGGTTAGGAGTTATAATCAACATTTTTTTATATCATGTGTTTTAATTCTTTTTGAACTTTTAAATATTAATTCAAAATAGATGTTTAGTTTGTGATTAAAATTCTATTTTATTTAGCTAGGTCAATTTTGCACTCTATTGATAATTTTACATTGATAATTGGGTTTGGCTATAATCTATTTCAATTTAATTTTGATGATATTGAGAAATATGTGTTTGTTTAATTAATTCTTCACATGTATCCGTACGATATTTCTAATATGATTAGGTAGTTAATTTAATTATTTAACCTAGTTCACATCATGATGGCACAAATAAATGACCTTCACATATGAAACCAAAGGGGAGGTATATCCACTAGGGTTCTCTCTTGAGGTGTCACACAAAGTGATGCTACTTCCTAATTAGATTTCCATCATCTTTGTGGGGTGAACTAAAATGGGTTTCACATCACCCATTCACTTTAAATTCTCTTCCATCATGTAATACAATATTATCTTTGATGAGTTGCACACGGAATGGTATTGAGTGTGCATGATGCACTACCATGTGAAATATGAAAAATATATATTAGATTTATTTATTTTAAAAAAAATGTTAACATTTATATCCATGTGTATTTATGGGCATGCCAATTATCATTTGGATCTCTATGATAAACTACAAATCAAAAATATAATATTATATGATCTATTGGAACCATAAAATGATTAAGAAACTCCATCCCCAAATAATTCTAATTTTTAATTGACCCATCAAGAAAAGAAAAATACCAACTATAAGCCACTTCATTCAAAAAGTATGGAAATAATCTATATGCACGAGATCTTCATGTTGGATTTGAGTTCTAAATATAGAATCTTTGAAAGCTTGTATACATTCTCCAATAATTCAAATTCCACCATGTCTTTATTTTGGACAAAAAAGGTTTCTTAAGTAAATCACATTTAGTACCCTTGATAGCTAAAGGATAATTTTATGCACCAAGGCAGTCAAGCAACCATTGGTATATTTTGAGGGATAATAAAGAATTGACAAAAGTAATAATCTAGATCTAGGCAAAGTATTAGCCAAATGAATATGTCTAGATCTAGATATTCCTTTATCAAATCTAGTTTTCCTATATTGAGGTAGGTATACAACTCAAAGTCACCCTTGATATAATTTTACCTATTGGTAATTATTCATATTTTTAGCTTGATAACCATGCCCTTATATATAATAGATTCTAGTTCCCAACTTGCTAATGTAACATACAATTCTCAAAATCTAATATTTTCAATAATATTTCACCTTTGGCACTCATTCTAGCACCAATTTGTTGAAAGGTTTTTTGACATATCAAATTAGACATGATACAAATCTATTTTGCATCTCTCAAAAGGAGATAAAATTTCCCCAAGGTCTATATCACTAGCTATTGGTCATGCAAGTTAACCTAGAGGCTAAGTTAAATGCTATTTCATTCAAGGGTCTATAGGTCATAATACTCTAAATGATAAATTTTGGTTTCACAACTATAATTCTTACAAACCATTCTTAGTACATCTAATTATAAAAATACCACATATCTTGTATCTATATTGAAAATGAAATGAATTTGTAATCATAAATATTTTAATTTTTAGTGCATATCACAAGTAAAAGTCTAATACTAGATTTGATCCAATATTGCATCCATTCCTAAACCTAATATATTTATAAAAAAGAAAAAAAATAAAGGGTTGAGAAATAATCCTATTTTATGTAGATGCCAAATCCAATCTAGTTAAAGAAGGGAATCCAATTAAATCAATCTTGATTTACTAGTGAACACACAACTAGGAACAAAAGATGATGCCAATGTTTAAGGATAACTCAATCATTAAGAAATGAATGCATCTTTCATACTTATGCATAAATTAAATACATAAATCTCCATAAAATTCTATTAGAAAGATATATAATAAATAATTCAATATAATTTACCACATCCTTAGTTGAATTGTAGAAATGAAATTAGAATAGTATGCTTATGTTTAAAAATTATCCAAAATAAAGAAAATAGTAAAAAAACTATAAAATTGCTTAAGAGAATGTGGTTTCTGTTGGTTGTTTTTTATGTATGAACCAAGTTTGTCTCCTATTCTACCTATGGAATTGCCAAATTTCCAATCAAGGGCAGCTCAGAGGACTTGGACCAACTGACGATAACCTCCTACACGTTGAGATAGTTAGAACACAGTTGTTTCATGGTGAAAGATAAATCATAAGTTTTAAAATTGGTGGTAGCAAGCCCTAGGTGAAGACAAACAAAACACTGCATCACAAAGAACAGATGCAAAAACCCTCCAGCTTCACTTTTCAAAACCCTGACAAGACTGATCATGGGAAGCTGAAAATCGACACACACGCTCAAATATGTCAATCAAATACGTCTGCAAATGGGTTTTGCTTGGAAAACAACATGCTTCAAGTTCTGATTCTCCAAAGTGGGTCATTCAAACTGACCCCTCAAAGGGCACTTCTGAAAGTGCAGAGACAAATTTCTCGAAATGGGCATCTCAAACTTGCAAAATTTTAGAGTGCCAATAGTTTCCAAGCCCCTACAAAGATTACTTGTCTAGGTCTTAAATAGATTCCAACTTAAAATAAAAAAAATTTTCTCACCATGTGGGTTGTTGCAACAATTAAACTCAAATTTTTAATCTCAATATAAAATTACATAAAATTGAGGCTCAAGAGAAGCATAAGGCACAATTCATGTAGCATTAGGTCCTTTTTCACATTGGGAAGAGTTCCCTTTATGAGACATCCCTTTAATCAAGTCCCTTTATGACACATCCTTCACTTATGAAACATGAACCATAACTGAACCACACATCGATATATGTAAAGAGTTCATTATTAACTTATTTTGTAATAGTTTCCAATACCGGTGACCAAAATATATAACTTAATACTTTGCTATCTATTTACCATTTTTAACCTAGTACAAAAACTAATAGTAATGCTATCTTGGATCTTTATCTCTATCACAAAACTTCTTATTGAACCAATAGTCTTGTTGAAAGTTGTGTAGTGCCACATATTAAATGTGACATTGTGTAGTGCCTTATTTGGAAAATGAAACCTCCAAATCTAATTCTTCTCTTTGTTAAACAATCATGAATTGATGAAGTTATCCGTCATGCTACCCTCATTTCATTTCAAGTCCTCTAGATTGGTGTAAAGTTTCCTTATGCTAGTCTATTGATATAGGAGATAGTTGAATTGACAATATTAGGGCCTATAAAATGGTAAATAGAGTATCAAACTTCTTATATCATTTACTATGAGTGATGTAATGACTAGATTGAGATTTGTGTTAACAAGCTTTTTATTGTTGTGTTATAAGCTCAATGTCGTTATTTTATATTTAAATACTATTTGATTAATTAATGATGAACAAAATGATAGTTTTTAGATGCACTAATTATTTTTCATGTCCCTGAATCTAAAATAAGGAATAATACTCATATACATGCACTGCATCCCTCTACCAAAGATGCACCTATGCATCATAACTAACACAATAACTCTCATCTCTTAAAATGCATACAATCATTACAAATTTGAATAAGAAGTTGCAAGCTTCCCACTAAACGCATAATCACCATCTCAACCAAACATATGCAAAGATATCCAAAATGTGATAAGATTAGTGATGCTAGGTCAAAATATAATTAGTTAATAAAAATATAAATATGGTGGCCTAAATCTATCAGATAGTGTCACAAAATACAAAATTAGAGACCTCAAATAATGAGGTTACTTATTTTCCTTGGGAAATATAGGGCATGTTGTGTAAATGACAAAGCTAAAGTTGAATGAAAAATTGAATCATATGCATGAAATTCACTATAGGAAGGAAAGGGTGGTTGAATTTAAAATTAAGTTATCTTGATTGGTATTGAAATTTTTGATAGTTCATTCTTAGAGAAATTTTGATAAAAATCAAACATAAACCCTACTAAATCATGATAAAAAATATAGTAATCACTATCAAATACCATGTCTATATTGCTAAGTTAAACCTTGGTATATGTATTAAATGGCCTAGTTGTCCCTCTTAAGAGGATTTAAAAAAATGGTTTAAAATCTATTATGGAGTTATAGAGAACCAATAACTCAATGGAATAATATTCTCTTCAAAGGTAGGAAATAGCTAAACATGTTCTAGAGCAATGAAGCTATAGATATAGAATTGGAAATATAATGTCAATACTCTTGGTCATCTTGAGTTGTGTGACAACTTTAAAGGATGAGTTTGTTGGTGATACAAGAAATTCAAAACAAGTGGATGAGAGTTCACTTGGAGTTAATTATACTCACTTAAGCTAACAATGGGTTCCATAAGCAATGCCTCTAATCATGGTAAATTCATAGGAAGATTGGGCTAGGACACTTAGCTCACATTCAATCATTATGTACATAAGTTAAAATTCTTAGTTGAACAAAAAAATCTTGCATCAAATGGATGCATATGCTTCATTTTGACTAATAAGGATCAAACCTAGTAAATATGTCATACATTGAACATGATTATGTGACATCATCAAGGAAAATTAGGTAGTCATATTAAAGTGAGACACTCTGCCTAAGAGAAGCTTAGAGAGAGTGTGGCACTCTATTTAATGAAGGCCTAATGAAGTGAGACACTTTAGGTATTAAATCCATAACAAAGTGAGGCACTCTACTTATTGGGTGTGTTCAAGGGTGAGATACTTCGTTTATAGGACATCTACAAAAGTGAAACACTCTTTCTAATGAACACATGCAAGAGTGACACACTTTGTCATTACATGCATTCCTATTGATATGTATGTGCCTTGATCTATTAATTATGGATTGAAGGAAAAATAATTGGGTTTAATTTTCAAGTCATTGCATATAGATGAAATAGAAGTGAGATTAAATATGTTTTTTGATATCAGTTTTTTACTTAAATGCATTGTAAATGGAGGTAACATAGTCATTTTAGTTCTTGTAAGCTAGGTGAGAATGGGGAAATTAAGTTATGAAATTGGGTGAAGTTACTTATAATCTTATTAAGGGTATAATAAGTTAAAATGATATGGTAAGTTAAGATTATTTTGAGTTAGTCTCACAATTGATTTTTTTATTGACATAACTAAACAATGATATTTATTTTAACAATATTCATTTTATTTTTTAAGTTCATAATATTATTAAAAAAATTAATTTATTAAAACAATTTTAATAGAATCTTTATTATATAATTCTTTTAATTAATAATTTTATTATCGTTATATATTTCTCTTTTAATTCTATTAAAAAAATTATTATTATTAATTAGATTGACACTAAGATATATTCTAATACTTAAATATAACATTTGTTTATAAATTTACTTAATAATATTTCTATTTTTTTTAAGTCTATAATGATGAATACATAATTCTTAGGGATGTGGGACAATCCATTAAAAAATATTGAGTGTTTGGAGAATCTCCTTAAAACCAATAACCCCACTAATTATAAAGAAAGCCCTCCCAAACTATGACATAAGATAATTGTCAAATTCCCCTAATGCATTAAAAACAACACCATAATTCTTAAACAATTATTTAAAAACTTTAAACTACTTGTAAAAGGGTCCTAGAATTTTTATATAAGAAAAAAAAAAAGTACAGTAAAAGAATGAGCCATATTACAAATGCCAAAAAGGGCATCTATTATATCAAGGAAAAAAAGCGATTGTGACCCCACTCAAAAGAAAGCCAATTATTATTTATAATAATTATTAGATTTTGATATTAAAATATAGAATTGTGTGTTTATAAGTATATTGAATTTAAGTCAAATCAAATTGAATACAAATATTCCTTTTGCAGACATACAAACAAACATATTCAGTACAACTTACAAGTCCCTAGGCACCATTAACTTAATGATAATTAGATTGTATAAACACAGGGGAAGTCAAGCGGCCATATGACCGAGGGCCCGCCAAAAGAAAAATACTGCCAAAGTTTACATAGGCATTAGGGCTAAAGTTGAAGTATTAACGTTTAAAAAGGCGGTGAAAGAATTCAAAGTCAACGGAGTGTGGGATCCACAACTGTCAGCAGACAACTGCTATCGACGATCGGACGGCCCACGATGCCTCGGGAAATGTAATCCGACGGCTGTGGTGAAGCGGTAGAGCAACGGTCCCCACCGGCTATCGCCTGGGGAAGCGGAAAGAGTGCGTTACAGGGGAATGCGCCTCCGGTCAACTCTCTGACTTGCCGTGGCACGAACAAGACTGACACGTGTGAGCTCGAAAGAAGGGAGGTGCGCTCCACGTAGCATGGAGCGGTTGGCCAGCTTTATCGGATGCTTATATGTTGATGTTGGTCATCATTACTGTTTCTGAAAATCTGCTCTTCTCCCTCCTCTCTCTTCTGTGTGAGGGATTTGTTTGTCATGCCATAGAAAAACCCGAGAGATGGGCGAGGGATTGGAGGATCAGAAGAAGGCATGAATGCAGATGGGTATTGTGGGGATGAATGGGAGGTGGAATTTTGCAGGTGGGTCTTTTGTATAAAGAGATTTAATGGGCTATGGAGAGAGAACCGGGCTAACGTTGTTTTGAGAATATATAGCTGGTGGTGGCAGAGATAGTTGGATATTATAGAGATGATGATGAGGTTGCATTTGTGGCGGTTATGTGCATTGTTGGGCGATGATATGTGTCAAATGGCGTGTGGACTGGAATGAGTGGGTGGTCCGATTCTTGAGCGGGGTGGTGGTTAGGACTTGAAGATTATTGGCAGGATTGCTTGTTTTGAGGCACATTTATTTCTGGCACTGGTCTACTTTGTTTTTGTCATCCGTTGGCTTGCTGGAATTCAGGATTTGAGCAATGGAGAAGGGCAGTGCAACTGTAACATAAGGTGCAAATCTTTGCCCGGGGATAGAGTAGTATTGTTTGGTGATGAAAATGGGAGGTGTTATTAATTTGACTTGTGAATGTGTTAGTTGTGGTGGTTTTGTTTTTGTTGCGTTGTGGGTGTGAATACATGGATGGTTTTGGTTGCAAGTATTGACTTTCATTTAATGGTTTAGCTTGAGCCGGGCCTGTTGTTTTAATGCTTGTGGGTGTCATTGCATGGACCTGACATGGACTGACCTACTTCTACTTTTGTTATTAGGTGGTCCTGTTCTGTTTTGGACTCGAAGTTTGCAGATGGATTTGTGAATGGGGCACACAGTTTCTGTTGCACGTTGTGTTTGAGAATCTATTATGGAGGATCAAGGGATGGGGGACATTGAGAACATTGAGGTTGCTACGAGAGCTGGTATTGATAGCACCCATAGAGTGCTGGCTATTTTGTTGCAGCAGGACCAGAGGAATGGTAATAATGCTAGTGCTATGGCTAATTTGTGTATGGCTACGGAGGATGCCATTGCAACATTTCAGAGGGTGGTATCTTTACTGGGTCCTCAGACTAGGAAAGGTCATGCAAGGATCAGAAAAGGTCCTAGAAAATCCCCTGGTGATTGTGCTAAAGCATTTATGGAAGCACCCAATTTGTTACATCTGGATGGTTTCAGTCCATATATTCCTTCTACGCCAGTGTGCCCATCACAACCACAATTGGGTCAAGTCAGGCAGTTCATTCCTAGTCATAACACTTCCTCTACGGTTTTTTCAATGAATGCTCTTCACCAGCATCATCAACAGCAACTATTTCAGCAGCAGCTCAGCTTACAAACAGAGCTCATGTTAAAGAACAATTCATACATGAAGTTTGGGAACTCCATCAGCTGTACGCCCACATTTTCCTCTACAAAATCGTTCATGTCATCTCTAAGCATGGATGGGAGCGTGGCCAATGACAAGCCATTGCTGCCATATCATCATCAGCTGATGCAGACCAGTCAGGAAGACACCCTCCTTTCATCTTCCAAAAGAAAATGTTCTGGAAAAGGTGATGAACCAGGCGGTGGCAAATGTAGGAGCTCTGGAAGGTGTCACTGTTCAAAACGAAGGCCAGTTCATACATTCCATGTCCTTCAACATTGGAACTTTTTCACATTGTTGATACACATTTTTTTCTTCATTTTCTTGGTTCTAAAATCTAAAGCTGTTTTCATTGGAGAGTTAAGATTCCAAATCACATGGGTGTTAGGCTGGTAGTAAGAGGTGCTCAGAAAGCACATGTTATATGCCTTTAAAGTTTCGTTCAAACCTTTAATATTCGGTTAATGTGGTGCTTTTCTTTACAGGAAGCTGAGAGTCAAAAGATCGATTAGAGTCCCAGCCATTAGTAGCAAACTGGCAGATATTCCTCCAGATGATTATTCATGGAGGAAATACGGACAAAAACCCATCAAGGGCTCCCCTCATCCAAGGTACTGAATGAATTGCACCTACTTTTACTAGAAAAGCAAAACTGAACTCTGCATAAGTAGCACTTTAAACACTTTCAGGCCATTCCTGCTGATCTGTTGCTGAGTACTGTGCATATACAGTTATGCTTTTTTCTCCTTCTCTTTTTCTTTTGTTAAAGAAACATACCCTCAGGGGCTGCATTACACTGCTTAGCATATACATCCTTTGTCAGAGATGTCAGGTTTGAGGGGCATCTATTCTGCTTAATTTGCTTGGTACGGGCACCGGGAATCAACACGTCTTTCCATGTCATTCGGGCTAGATGCACATAACAAACTTCCAAGCTTACAAGTTAACTGGCATCCTGTTAATCTCTTTTATCTTTTTAAATTTGTTGGTTAGCTACAATGCAGAGCAGTACCTCGTCACCTGTTCAAATTAATTGGTCAGCTGCAATGCAGAGTGGTACTTCTTCATCTACCAATCAGTGTGGTTTTACCCTTATTGGCACCCGTGATGATTGTGAAATATTTTTGTTGTTTTTAAATTTTATACTTTCAAATTGGATATGCTTTTAGTTGTTGTCTTCATTTCACTGACTCAGCAGTGTAGGTATGGTTTAGGTGGTGAATTTTAGTAGGCTGAGTACAGTTTAGGTAGCAGAATTTAGTAGCTTGAGCAATGTTTAAGTAAGTGGATTTTAGTATACTTTTTCTCTGTTTTGATTTAAGGGAAAAACAGGTTAAAAAACTTTTTCTCTGTTTTTCCAACGACTAACTTGGATTAACAGAAGCACAGTAATAGTCTAAAACCCAAGGCTGTAAGCACCCCCCTGTCAACATCCTTGGTTGAACACGACCAAATCTCTCACTTATTTCCTAGTTGGATCACCCTGGATTGCCTGATGTACAAATGCAAATCTCCTGCTTGAGAATAATCATGGAGAGCATTTGAACCCCAAGAAGCTAAACTACGCTGAAATCAAAATATAAATCACTGTTGATTTGGGTTAAATTCAAACAGATTTCTAACATGTTTTCAGTCGGGCATTGCACCTAGAGAGGTTTGTGACTTTTGTGGCCTTGCCCATCATCAAGTCAATTCCTACTTGTATGAGCCATGGATTCATCATTTTCTGCTTCCAGCTTCACATTCTTTGTTATGACCCCATAAAATTCTGCACTTGCAAATACTTGGGACTATGATTTGAGTCTATTGGGTGAACTGAAAACCATACAAAGATGTCAAATTGATTGCATGCTTGTGCTAAACACATGATATTTTCCATAAACTGGTCATTCTAAATTTTAAAGGAAGATTGTTGTGTGTGCGTATTGTTTTAATGATTCACTGTGATCACAATTAGTTGTATTGCATCTGTTTTACTACTTTAGAGGAACTATTATAAGATATTAGGACTCTTAACTTGTCAGTTTGAGAGATTTAGACCTCAAAAATTAATGAATTTATTTTCTACAGGGGTTATTATAAGTGTAGCAGTGTGAGAGGTTGTCCTGCCAGGAAGCATGTAGAGCGTTGTTTGGAAGACCCCTCGATGTTAATTGTAACATACGAAGGAGAGCACAATCATTCCAGGAAACTATCTGGGAGTCCAAATCTTGTGATGCATACCTAAGGTTTCGTTGTCACTGTGTTGCTATTTTGACGGCAAAAGATGTCTTACCAGTTAATTGATTTATAACTTACCTTATACATTGGACACATTTGATCTGGCATTGGCATACACCAATCAGCAATCCTTGAGGCAATATTTATATTTCCACTCACTGGAAGGTGATCATGCTTAATTCCTTCATCATGGTTTCATCTAGAGGGCTAATGGCATTTTTGCAACATGCATTTTCTTACTCTGGCATTCAGAATATCCAGGATTAGAAGAACTAGTTAGCTTTGCTGCACAAGAATCAATCTTATACGGACCCTGCAACAAGCCAGTCTTGGAAGAAGATGAAATATGGCATACGTTGTCCATTTCCTAAAAACACCCTGGCTTTGTTCACTGCTGATTTTGGTGGTTGTAAATTAATGCAAAGTTATAGCTTATTTGTGTTCACTATTTTCTGATTACTTGACCTTAAGCTTTCTACCAATGGATGTAACTAAGTTCACAGATTATATGGGTTGGTTTTCTGTATCAGGAGCTCTTCTGTTAGTTCCAAGAATGCCTTGTTATCGATAGTTTTGGAATTTAAATGTTCATGTGAAGATGGGGATGAAAATGGCTGTAAACTTGAAGACAGCTGTTTTGCCCCTTATAAATTAATGCATCTTTTATTTTTTCTAAAGCTATTTTCACATAAGGTGTTTCAGATTTTTGATTATGTAAATTGGACTCTGCTATATACTGTTGAAATATAATCTAGCAAGCTATGATCTGAGATCATCAAAATATCTCTTAGTTTTTATATTACTTAGATTCATTTATTTTACTTTATGAATTTGCAACTTGCATACCTTTGGTCTAAAACAAATCCATCTTACTATTTCAGTGCGAAATTCTGAGGAATTTAAAGAGAGATTTGTAAAAATATATCTCGAATTAAAAATTTATTCCAGATTTGTATAAAAAAAATTGCAGGTGTTCTGTCTTCCAAGTTCCAACATTGCTATCATTGTTTGCTTCCTTTACAATGTCTTGAGGATTTAGAGACGGGACCTAGAGGAAAGACATTACATGAGATTAAGAATGCCAGATTCCTTCACAATTAAGATGAGAACATTCTCGTGGTGAATTCTTTATGTAATTGAAGCATTGGAAAAGCTTGCACAGAAGCCTCAGTCGAGGAAGCATTATGAATCTTAATAAGGTTTGTAATTCTGGTCAGGGATAAATTGTGTTAAAGGAACAGGAGCTGATTGGATTGTTGGAAAATGAGCCATAAATATCCAAATTGAAGATGGATCAGTGACCAAGAAGAGGGTTGGTAGGTAGTTAAATGATGGAGCACTCCAGCAGCAAATGGGAGGTCTTAATTTCAACTCCTAATTGGTCCATGAAAAGTTTAACATGATATTAGAGCCTAGGCCAGTAGAGCCAGGACAAGCTAGGATCTCCAAACACTTGCAATGTGGCTCAAGAGGGCTGTTGGAAAATGAGTCACACCTGAACAAAAGATGGACCAGTCATCAAGGCACTGGTAACTCAGTGGTAGAGTAGCTAAGTAGCAACTGGGAGGTTCCAGTTTCAAATTCTAGCTGATCCATGAAAAATTTAGTATGGTTCAGAGCCTAGGTCAGTAGAGCCAAGCCAGGATCATTGAACACTTGTAGTGTGGTTCAAGGGGGCTGTCAAAAAATGAGCCACACCGACCAGTCACCAGGAGGGTCGGTAACTCAGCTCAGGAGTAGAGCACTTGTAATGGGGTTCAAGGGGGCTGTCAGAAAATGAGCCTCACCCGAGTCAAAGATGGACCAGTTATAAAGAGGGTCAGTAACTCAGTGGTAGAGCACCCCAGGAACAAAGAGGGGTTCTAGGTTTGAGACTGGTCCATGAAAAGTTTAGCATGGATTAATTATTGATGAGCAGCTCTTATCAATATTGTCCATGTTAAGAAGATTAGGCTCATTTGAAACCCGATTCTCTTTTTTATAAAATCTCAAAAAAAGCCAACAGTGATTTGCAGAGATTAGTTTGAGGGGTGTTACAAAAGCGTTCAAATTAGAAATGTGAGCAAATGTATAGAAAAATCAACCAGAGCGAAATAAATCACTAAGCTCATGCAAATTTGCCAGAGTAAAATAAAATTTGAGCAAATGTATAGAAAAATCAACCAGAACGAAATAAACCACTAAACTAATGCAAATTTGCCAGAGTGAAATAAACACTAAACATCTAATTTTGCCTGAATCAATGATGCCACTAAGCATCTATTTCTTCAGAAATTTAACGTGGAACCGGCCTCTGCACTGTCTTGGTATATTTTAATGCTTACTCTTATAACGTGTCCATATCTATATATATATGTATATCTCTGTGATCTTTTTGAATTGGTACTTTTTGTTTTAAATGAAAGCAGAATTTGTCATTCAGTTTGAGGAAATAGAAGAAACGGGTTCTCTTGTTGAAAGAAAGCTTCTTGAATTTTATTATTTTAAATTAATTTCTTGGATCACATTATTTCAGAAAGAAATGATATTTTGGGTTGTAGAAATGGTTTTCTTTATTAATCTTTCACATTATGTATTATATCATCTTGATGCCGAAGAAATGACATTGATTATAGAAATAGTTCAATATATTTAGTGTTTTATTGTTAAGGGATGAGACTTTTGGTAAACATTCATTATATACTGAATTGGTTTTGCACTTGACATAATATTTCTTCTTTGTTTGATGTCAGATCATTGAATGTGGTTCAAAATTTTGATACGAAAAGTCAAAAAATTAATGTTTTTTGAAAGCTTTCCACAATTCTTATTGACATTGAAAATCTCATGTTTAGGATTACCTTTTTTAAAGTTAAAAATGACTAAAGATTTTGTTTCCCATCAACTAAAAAATATTTATCAATTATTGAAATCCATGATGTTACACTAGATCAATGACTTGGGATTTGACCATATTAAATATAATTGTGTTGTCTTATTAAATATATATTTTTGATTTCTTAGTTGACATGGCTATAGTAGAGAGAACCCTAGCATTATTAGGTCACCCTTTCTACTTTCAAGTAGGTTTGAGTGTTTTAAACAACACACAATAAACTTTGAGAATGATGAGAAGGGTGTCATTGCTCTTTTGGATCTAGCACATGTTTTTACTTATGTGGAATTAGTCTACATTGAGGAGTAGGACATTGAAGATTTGTTTATAATCATCGTTGGAAGTTGGGACACAATTGGGTCAATGTAAGAAGGTACTCAAAATTAGGAATGATCGTCAAAGGCCAATATACAAATGATCACAGAGAGATGGTATGTTGAAGAGTATGAATTAGTGGGAAAAACTTGGGCCAATGTCTAATGTGCCCATGTGCATCACCAGTCATATGGTCCTTATACTAGTTATGCGAGCCAAAATATTAGTATTATGAGTGCACAAACAAGTGCCAACATCTAAGAAGAAGAAAATGCCAATAAATCAATTAGAACTACCAAAATTATTTAAAATTGGGTTTCAATTCCACAGTCTATTCCTAGGCACACATGTTTTCCAAATTTGCAAAACTAAACATTGTTTTGATGGGGAATCCAATGTTAGAGAGTATTGCATAACTTTGGAGAGTGCATTCTTGGACAAGCATAAGTGATTAACTATAGTTCTTTACACCATTGACAAGATATATTGCAAATGTGGATGGTGCATTGACCAATATTCCAAAGTTGGAATGGTTTCATGGAAGCATTCATCTATATATTTATTGGAATTGGGTAGCCCTATACAATGGAATAAATGGAGCATCTTTTGCATACTCACATGTGAAAGCATCAAGGTTCCTCTAGAGGAAAATTGTAACAAGTAGTGGGCGCATAAATTTGCTCTCTTTTGAGGCTCGTGCTTGTCTAATATTTGGAGAAAGAGTTGGATGAGAACCACTTGGGAACAACTAACTATTATTTTCCAACAAATGTTTGGCTTCTATGACCCAAATCCTAGAGTTGGATGGGCCCTCAAATGTGTGTATTACATTATTTTCTAAACAACCAAAATTGTTAATGGCAATGCATATGATATTTGGCAAGGAGGGCCTACAGACTGAAGATCAAATAGAGGGGTATATGGTAGATAATGAATGCACCAAACAAAAAAATAAGGCAAAAGGGTTGTGCAAGAAGAAAAGGATGTTAAAGTGGACATATTGCACAACATTTGAAGTGGAGAAAAGTAAAGGAATGTGCCTTTTTACTTATTCTAGGGGTACAATATCATATATTAAGCCATTAAAGACACTACACATCAACATTGGTACAATAGAGGATTTGAAAATGGTTGTTATAGGGGATTATTAGGGGGAGTAGCTAATACATGTAGCTAATTCATTACATGAATATTAAGATCTAATTTCTAGAAGCTATCAAGAAATGAAAGGGCCACATACTTCTCTGAGAAAGATGTAGATTAGGTCAAAACTAAGTTCCAAACTAATAAAAAATCATTTAAATTGATTAAATCCAAATATGTGCATGAAGATAAAGAAAGAAATAGATAAAACACTAGAATACAATGTCATTTTCTCATGGATAAATCCTTGTGGGTGAGTCCCATGGTAATTTCTATAAAGAAGGATGACATAATGTAATAACCCTCAAATTTAGACATTCAATTCGTTTTCTAAAGATTATATTTGTAATTGAAGCACATTGTATTTCACAAATAAAGTTCACTTCTATAGAACTTCAAAATATAAACACCCACATCCACAAAAATAGATCTAAGTAAGGTGGACTACTTCCTAGGATGTGTTGTACATATATCCAATAATAGTTAGAACCCCCCTTGGTTTGTGAGACTCAATACACATTTGAGTCACATGTCTAGCTAGCTAACTTATTCAATTCAAATTTACACACTTATCAAGTGTCACTTAATCAATTGGAATTCATTCATGTCTCAAATGTTCTTTGACTAACCCATTTCAATCAAGTGTTACTTATAATCATGAAGCTTGAGTAATAGTAAGACTTGTTAATCCTTCCTTTTACTCACATGTTGTGTTTATTCTATATCAATTGTTACTTGATCAATTTGAACATCTTAGGGTATGAGACATATCATGCATGCTATACATTGATTAAGTTCCTTTGTTATGCATCAATTGTTACTTGACCATTAAAGAACCTTGATGACATTAAGTCATGTTCTAACCCTTTATCTAATGGTTGAATGCTTCACTATGTACCAAGTGTCATTTGTACCTAATAGTATTTTTAATGCTTTAGCCTCACCTTGAAGTATTTTTTTAACTAGCTAAGTTTCCACATCTACCTACATTATTGGCTTTAAAAATAATGTTGCACCACAATTAGGTTTTTCCAAATGTTTGATTCAAATCAATCTATATTTTTGTATAGGGATATAATTTGTCTTGTTGTATTGAGGTAAGGTTAACCACCTTCTTAAGTACCTCCAATAGTTGGTTACCATCATATATGGTTCTAAACGTATGGAAATTCACATTTGAGTTCCAGAGTTTCTTTTTTAGACATCTTGATTTACAACTATCCTTACTAACATTGGCAAGGAAAATAATTCAAAATGCACAAATTATAATTCTAAACTAAATATTTTTTTATTATCAAATTTCCATACCATTTTCTATTAGATCTAAACCTAACACATACCATTATTGTATGTTTCTCTATATAGATCTAGTACCAATAATTTAATATTACACTACTTCGTCATTTAAATCATCTCATCTTACCAATTTTACCACATTTCCCCTTTTACATACTTAACGATGTATACTTTCCATTGACATACACTATAACCAATGACATAATCACCCTTTACATTAAAATAATATAATTATTAATAGGTCACAATTATAGGATAATTAATTAAGCATGATTATTCAATTCACTAAGTTAACCGAAGACATGCTTAAGTGATACAACTACCTTGGATGGTACAAATTGCTAGTATAATGAAAATATATAGTCATGATTTGAAGTCCTATCAAGAATTTCATCATATACATATACATATACATGTGCATGTGCATGTACATATACATATACATATACATATATACATATACATATACATATACATATATACATATACATATACATATGTATGTATGTATACATACACACACACACACACACACACACACACACACACATATATATGTAATGTATATATGTATGTATATATATGTATATACACGTATATACATATGTATATGTATATGTGTGTGTGTGATTCACATAAAATAGAATTATTGATCATACTACATATACCCAAGAAGCAAGGCAAAACCTCTTCCCTATTTTTATTGTTCATATTGCTAAAAGATAGATTAAATATATCCATATGATACTTTAAAAATAGTAATCATTGACATCCAAACTACTAACAAAAACTCAAGTTGTTTTTATCACACCAAATATGATTGCATATGTAACCAAGATTTATGGCCAATCCATAAGTCTCAACATCTCTAATATGGTAATGTTTCAGCCTAATAACCTCTCTTATAAATTATTCTTTAATAGTGGAAATAATACACTTAATACACTACTCAGAGGTAGAAGTGAGATCAAAACTATAACAAGATTAAAGATATTTACCCAGGTAAATATAATAAACTTGACATTACTCAATGCTTGAGGAGATAACAACATAAGACACATATCACATTGTATGAAGGACTCCCATTATTCAATTATTTGTAGTCACAATGACTCCCTATGTACAATGGTCAACAAATTTATAATAAGAGTTAACACACAAAGGCTTCCATCTATAGTGACCATATGGCCTTTGAGGGAAACATAAGTCTAGTGATCTAGATAATACATGTTGGAGTAGTTTACCATAGTCTAACCTATCCTCCTAAGGCTATATTATGGTCTAGCCAAAAAATTCAAATAAGTACTAAGATCCATTAATAGTGTCACTATTAAATAAGTACGTTGTTTATTTATGAAGAACTCAATGATCATTTCAAATACCCATGGAAGTAACATTAAACTCCACCCTTTCATTCAATAGTTCTAAAATAACATGTCCAATTCCAAGGTTACTAAGATCATATATAAAATAACATGCCTATGCTAAACCTTTATGAAAATATCATACATGAATAAGATACTACAAATGAACCAAAATAAACATTGTAGACTCCCAATTGAGAAATCCTAAAAAACATATACACCTTTACTTACATCAATAAATACCACTTTGCCTTGCTTAGAGAAAGAGTCTATTACAAATAATTATATGCACAAGAACTTTCAAAGACCCATAAAAAATTCACAAAACCAATCATCCACAAACATATACACATGATGCACAACATTATTCCTCAATTGTTACAACCCTATAATAGGGTGTATAAACAATCTAAAATAGTTTTGTGTTGTGAAAATATGGCTGAATGATGACTTGTTAACTAAAATTACTCTCCATTTCTTTATCTTAGTCAAATAACTCCAATTTTTTTGTTTTATTTAAGCATACTTGACCTTTTTAAGAGTGTGGGGCTATAAGTTGGCCCCAACCTGTAATTCCTTTCCATCCATGAATCCTTGCCTATGTATGTATATTCCAACATTATTAGGCCTTATATTTGGTAAAGAGAGAAACATTACATATTTGGATTAGTTGACTTAACTCAAATGATACCTTTGAGCATCACCAAATGTAATTAGGTTTTAAAAATATCTAATATAAGATGTTAGTCGAGACTCCAAACCTAGCTATAGGTAACACAAAACTGTATAAGCAATAAAAATAACATACCAAGACAACCCACAAAACACACTCTAGATAAAAAGAAACTCTCAAGCACACAAAGACACACCATTCCATACCCTTGGGGTTAAATATGTACAAAAACTATATATATTTTTCAAGGGTAGAAAGTATTGGAAAAATAATAAGTCAACAACATGCCAACTCCATTATAGTCACATCCTTTAAAAAACTAATCCAACTATATATATATATATAGACCCAATAGAACACATTCTCAAGCATGTACTAATGCTAGGAAATCCGTTCAAGTGTCCTACTTATATATATATATATATATATATATATATAGAGAGAGAGAGAGAGAGAGAGAGAGAGAGAGAGAGAGAGAGAGAGAGAGAGAGAGAGCCAATAGAACACATTCATAAGCATGTACTAATGATAGGAAATCCATTCAAGTGTCCTACTTATTGAGGAAACCAAGGCTATTCTTCTCATTCTTTGGCTTCTAATTTTTTTTTACCTTTTCTTCATTTCTTTCCCAAACCTCCCCATGATTTAGTAAAATAGTCCAATATCCCACTTGAGGCTAAGATTATCAGGTTCTCCATCACATACCAAACAACCAAAACTAGAGAACCTCCCCACAAAAATAATAATGAACAATAATTTTTCTTACTAAGCTTTTTGAGAGGTTTCTTCCCCAATTTTGAGGAGCTAATATTTTTTTTTTTTTTTTTTTTTAATTACTCTTCATTTATTTTATGATAGTGATGATTACTCTCCTTACATCCACCTCCCACTAAGGTTGGAATAGCCAACAAAATGGAAAATAAAAAATAAAATAATAATTATTAAAGTTTTTGTATAAAGACTTTTAAACCATAAAAACAACAATACCAAAACCTTATGCCACAAGGTCACCCCAATAATATAATCCTTTGATGAAACATACAAGGACGTGAACACATTATAAAATTCAACAATTGTAACATAGGGAAAAGGTAATAATAAAATGTACACCAATAATGTCAAGTCAAAACTAAAACAAGTTGATGACAAACCATAATACATGAATGCAATATTTTCTCTCTCGAGACTATTTGATAAAAATATTGTACAAATGGGGTTTCCATGACAACAATAGTCAACATGCACCTCTTAAGAGTGAAAATAATATATTCATGCATAGGAAACAAGAACAAGATATTAGTAAGGTTTAATCTTATCACAATGTACTAAAAGTCAATAATAACTACAACAATAAATAATTCAATATATAATATAAATACTAAAATTAAACGTACGTTAAAATCAATTTTAGGTGATGTTCTCATCCAAAATCCTACCAAGTTAGACATAAAACACAACAAAAATATGCTCATATATAGAAAAACTATACAATATTGTGCTTACATGCAAGTTACATCAAAATGTGGTTATGACACAAAATTCAATTCTATGTAGAATATCATTGAATGAATGAAGTGTGTGTCATTGATCCTTTTCCAACACGTTTTATACAAGCAATTTTAAGAGTTCCAAGCCACAAAGTTTTTTATGTTGTCTGATGGATCTCTTGATACCATTAAATCAAAATTGAAGAAGAGGACAAAGAAAAGGCTATATTTTCATAGAACTTTGCTTACAATGTCATGCCATTTGGTTTAATGAATTTAATGATAGTTTTTTCTAGTAGTTTTGTTAGCACATTCAAAGACTTCATCCATTAGTTTTACAAGAATTTTTGGATGACTATATAGTATATTATATGGTGTTGGATCATATAGATTCAATGCACCTAATGTTTAGGAGGTGTTGATAGCAGAGTATTGACTTGAATTTGAAGAAGTGCACCTTCATGGCCCTTTTTAATTTTTTTTGGGGAAATATTATTTGTAATGATGGGATGATAGTTGACCTAGACAACCTTTATTATTTTATAGCGATTAAATGTTCTAGAGATACCATGCAAAGTACTTTTTTTCCTTGGGCACACTAGATAATGAAGGAAGTTCATAAAAAATATGCACATATTTTAGCACCTCTTAAGGATTTACCATGTAGATGTGAACCATTGTATTAGACATGTCAACATCAAAAGGCATTTAAAAAATTAAAATAGAAGTTGGCCTTTATTTCCATATTGTAGTTCCCAAGCTAGGATAGTTAGTTTCATGTTCATGTAGATGAGTTGGGTATGACCATTGGCACATTACTCAAGTAGCTTAGTGGTGGCAATGATTGAGAATGAGGTGTTATTTATGGCTTATGTAAAGTTCCAATGGTATTTATAATCCACTCCATTTGTTTTCTTCAAAGATCACCAAGTACTTAAGTATTTAGTCAACAAATTGGTTATTCATGGAAAATATGTTGTTAGTTGATCATTTTCCAAGATTTTAATTTTAATATTGTAGTAGGTCCAAGGAAACATCATGTTGGGTTAGATTACTTGTCACAGATTTAGAAAAGTGAAAGAGGAACAACCCCAATTGATGATAGATTGGTTCATGCACAAATTTATTAGAACATGATGTAATAGTAGATGCAATGAAATCAATTATTATATTTTTAATATCAAAACATGCCTCACCTAGCAACATGGTTGCATCGAAAATGTATCTAGTAGTATGTGTAGCATTCCCTACTAGCTGATTATTTACCAATTATACAATATGGGATTGGAAAATTTCCTCCACTAGTGTTTATATTCATAAACAATAGGTGGTTCTTTGAAAATTCTAGAAGATCAAGTAAGATGCCATTATTAGGGATGCACAATCACACATAAGGTACTATAGGTAGGTTTTTGGTGGACAAAATTAAGGAAGGATACACATGAATTGTATGAAGTTTTGATATATGTTAACATATTGGTACTTGCTTAATCATCAAGATGAAATCCCTTTTACCCTTGTCTTATTACAAGGGTCGTTTAAAAGATAGACCATAGATTTTGTTAGATCTATATACCCAACCACATGAAATAGTGGTGCACATTATATTTTATGGCCATGAATATTATACATGGTGGGCCAAAGAAAAATTACAAGGTATTATACAACAAAAAAACTATGTGATTCATTTTTCAACATATCATTATTAGGTTTGGATGCACGATGATTTTAACAAATTTTCAAGACACTCCTTCATTATGCATACTTTTTGGATTCTATTGTGTGAATTCATGGTATAACATGAGTGAAGTACACCTTATCATTCTAATATAAATAAAATAGTGAAATATTTTAACAAAATATTAGGAAACATCTTGATTAAGATATAAGATGTTGGATGTAAAGACTTGAATGGACACATGCCTCTTATAGTGTGGGAATATCAAACCACATGCAAGAAATTAAAAGGGTATACACTATTTCAACTAGTGTATGGAAATGAAATAATTATGTTGGTTTATTTTTTGGTTCTAAGACTAAGGATTTTGTATGTTTCATGATTGGATGATTAGGAGTTCTTGCATGCATGTCTAGACATAATTGACCACCTAGAGGAAAAATGTATACTTGTGCATTGGTACTAGTCAATGGAGAAGAGTCAACAAAAGGTATGACATGACAAACATATTAAATAGGGAATTTAAAATTGGGAAGATGGTATTGCTTTATGATAGTCAATATTAGAAGAACCTAGACAAGTTGAAGGTCCATTGGTTGGGGTCATTTATCTTTAAGAACATCACAAAGTATGACTTGGTCAAATTAGAGACTCTTGATGGATAATTTTATTGGGAATGATTAATGGTAGTCGACTTAAGTCATATTACATGTGACCATATTATTATTAATATTTTTTATTTTCAATTAATAAGCTCCCTATGAATAGAAGTAGTTCAATATTTTTTTTAGATATTTTCTTTTGATTAAGAAATTTTGTGATTTAGATCAATTAAAACTCATGTTTTGATTTAATTCACATATAATATAAAAGCTCATGATTTCTCAAGGGTGCATTTTTAGTAACCATGAGAAGGTCCTCTAAGGTTAAAAGGGAAGAGTAAACATTGGGTTCACACAAGAAAGAGATAAAGTGTGCATTCATGATCTAAATATCCAAGCATTCAAGAGTAGGATGTGTTAGGTCTTCCAAAATTGTGATATTTTCAACCTATTAAATATATATATATATTTTTAAGAATAACTACACATTTTTTATCACACATTAATTATATAGTTGGATTTGATTGTCTATGGTAAACTTTAGCACTTAGGATTTGTACTTTATTCACATTTCAAATGAATTGGTTACACAAATAAGTTAAATAGTTCTTTTATATATTTGAGGAAACACACATGGGATTATGGGTGATATTTAGATTGAGAATATAAGGAGATGAAAAGATGTAGAGGTCTAGGGAAAAGATCACACTAGAAAGATAGTGGGCATGTGAAGATCACACAAATAATAAAAAAAGAGAAGAGGAGTGTTGAGACCCACTTTAGGTAGTTGGATGCATGGGGATTATAATTGTATAAATTTTTTATAAGAAAATAAATTAATTTCATAAAGCAAGGAAATGGGGGAAATATGCTTGATATTATAGATGGAATGATTTGACAATACAATTGGCATGTGAAATAATTAGAAAAGTGAATGGTTGGCAAAGAAAGTGGCATTAATAATTATGATATGAAACTTAACAAAAGAAACTTGTAGGTGGATAAAAGAGAGAATGAAAACCATGTGTGGAAATTTCAAATGATATGGGTGCATTAATGATCACAAGCCATTGGGATGGTTATAAGATTTCTCCTTTCTACATGAACCTCACTGATAGTAATATTTCTATAGAATCAATACTTTGTACTATAGGGTTTTGAGGAAAATTATTTATAAGAAAACTCAAAGGAAAGATATTCCAATAGAGTGAAATACCTATGTTGTAACACCCCACCACACAACCCTAGAGGAAGTTACAAACAACTACTTAAACATGCTATTTTTTTTTGTTTAAGAAAAAATAATAAGCAAGTTCACTACCCATTTCCAACAACCTCTAAGGTTACGAGACAAAGGTTATATAGAACCTCAACAAAAAACATGAATTTAAACCATGTCATTTAATTACTAAATAAAATAAACACTTACATTCCAAATAAGATAAATTAAATTCGGCATAAGAGATAACTTTCAATTTCATATATCCATAATTTTAACAATAAGGTTACAACACTCATTCCCCGAATGAGGTAAGTTCAATAAACATAATTACAATTACAACTTCCACATCGATAAACTGAGGGGTGAAATAATACAAGATCAACTGAAATGCAATAAAGCAAGAACTGATACTGATTCTAATGAGCTCTCCAACTGGAAGTCTCATCCACATGAACATGAAGATAGCCCAACGGATTTAGGTGCACAGCACCTAGCCAAGTGGAACCCAAAGGCCACCCCCCGTGCTAGGAGATAGTAACAAGGAATCCTAGCCAAGAGCATCTACCTCTAGACACAGGCTAAAACATAACTGAACCAACTGACACAACCAAACACATGTACAACACAAGTACAACTCATATACCATGCAAGTACAACACAAGTACAACTCTACATGGTCACATTGCTTCCAGATATAAAGCAGGTCAAGTATGTTACGAGAACCATACACACAATAACAAGTTCCAACTGTTGTCCTAGACAAAGTGTCATCACATAGTTCGTCATGGGTTGTCCTCTGGGAATCTTCATAGGCTATGGCCCCCACTATGGGTTATCCTGGTGGCCTCAACCGAATCCCAACCCCCATAATCACTCATGCGTAATCAAATACCTTTCATACAAACAAGATAGATGACCTTGCCATTCCAGGCCTTCCCACTAATCCCAAGTCTAAACGAGCCCTTGTGTCTATGAGTGAGGCATAATTATCTTGATTAGTGTGAAGTACCACCTAATCTTCTAAGTATTATTTTAATTATCACTTGATTAAACCACCCCTAAAGGTTTCCCAATTTACCTCTTTGGGCTCTGGCCCCTACGAAAGCCACTCTCCTACTTGATAACACACATACCATCCAAACACCAAGGGTAACAAAGTGTAAACAAACACGATACCATGACCACTCCTTTCTCAGGAGGCAACATAAGTTCAAACCCCCTCCAAACACTGAAGGTAACAAGGTAACAAAGTCACTCTTGACAAGGAGGCACTAATCACATAATCCACTCCTAAACCAAGGAGGCACAAAACATCCCCGTTCGTGGAAATCGCATAAATAACAAATAACTTCCCATGCACTACCCAAGGGTTACAAAATAGGTTGACATAACAGAATGACAATCCCCCCATCCTCTAAGATCCTTTGAAAGACTTACGAATTACACACTCATTTAACCCATTTCGCAAACAAGAACACGAAGGGAATATTCACTAAAGGCACATGAAATAAACTACCTTCAGATATTCTAAATCCATTTTGATGCTTACATACAATATCTATTTGCCTTTAGGAAATCTGAAATAAATATCGTCTCTTTCAAACGAAAAGTAAAATTTGCAACCAAGTATTTCTTTCTCTAATTGCAAAATAAAAAAATATAAAATGATCATTTATTACAACCATTCAAGAAAAAACAATATAGAATTATAAATTGTTTCCTCTAAAGAAACTAAATCCTTTTAAAAGAAATCAATTAACTTTACAATTAAACATATTACTTACAACTCCATTAATTGCCTTTATAAATATATTACCCTTAAACAAAATAAAAACAATACTTGCTTAAAAGCACAATATTTTAAATCACTCCATTATATTTAAATCATGATATTAACTAAATCATTTGCTCAATATTTTAATATATATGAATATTGTAAAAATATTTGTTTGATCGTTTAATCTATATATAATAATATTAAATATTATAATTTAAAACATTAAATATTAATATATATTTTATCATATAATACATATTAATATCTAATATTATAAAAAAATAATATTTAAAATATTAAAACATATTTTAATATAATTTTTGGCACTCATGCCCTCAGGCTGTGCGCTGAATTAGGGCTGGGGCAACCACAATCTTCTTGGTCACGTGGGTTTCACTGTGGCCCACGTTTAGCAGGGGTGACGGCTGAAAAACCAAGTGGCGGCGGCGAAAATGCCAGGTAGTGTTAGCGAAGGGAGCCGTTGCGGGCGGCGCGGGCGGAGGTGGGTCGGGCACAACGATGCTGGTGTAGCCGGCCACCACCATTGGTGGTCGCAGCTACGCAGTCTGCACGACCACGAGGGTTGGCTGGATGCACTCCCCCACGCCACTTCCCATGGGGGCGACGGTGGGGTGAGCCCCTAGCCCCCCACTATGTTTTTTTTTATTAATTTTTTTTTATAAAATCCTAACTGCCATTCTTTTTAAAAATACAAACCAAAAACTACAAAAAAAATACAGGCCTTTAACAATTTCAAAATTTCATAATTTTTGCCAACATAACCCCACTATGGAGAGAATAAATGATCTCAATAAAAAGATTTTGGACGCTGATGAGGAATGTACAGTCATACGATCAGTCAAGCCAGCAATCAAAGCAGCAGTCCAGAAGACTGCACAAAAAAAGAAAGGCTATGGATGTGACCCTGTTAGCCAGCTTCACTAAATAGATCGCACCTCGCGACTAAAGAAAAAGAAGAAGTTTGAGAAATGAACCATCTGTGAAATAATAACCTATAAACAAGAATTCTTTTAAAATTTAAATCAATCTTTTCTTAAAGAGAGAGGTGTTCTTCAAATTTGAAAGCAAGAATTTGAATGGTTTTTGTTTTGCACACAATCAACAAGTTTCCAATGTTTTCCCTTCAGACATATACCTTGAACCTCAAAGAAAACTAAATACCAAAGCAAGAACCTATTTTTTTTGAAGCTAATTGAAGATCTTGGTGGTGTCCTTGATTCCCTCTTCAGATCCACAAATTCTTCAAGCTTTTTCCAAAAAACCACAAAATTGAGCAATTTCTTCCTTCTCTTTCTAATTTTAATCTTTTCCAAAATTCTATGAACCTCCAAATTGTGAAGCCAAATTCAAACATAAGGATAAAACCCAAAAAATCCTACAACCACCCTCATCAATTCTCCAAAACAGAAAATGGAAATATCTCAAATTTTCATTTTTTTTTTAATTTCAAATTTCTCAAAATGAATAATCCAATTCTTTTCAACACAAATAATTTAATTTAACACAATCTAATTTAATTAATTAATAACATAAATCTTTATCCAAGATTAAATCATTTTATTAATCAAATTAAATTAATTAACAAATTAAACAACATCTCTAACGTTATAACCCAATTAATTTAATCAATAACTTTAAATACATAAAGCGATTAACTACCATTTTCTAACTTGGAATTAAACTGAAACAAGGCAAATTGAACAATATTAAAGCAACTGGACCACACTATGATCGACGACACACTATGACTAGGGTGACGACTTGGCACAAAATCCTAGCTACTATCTTCCAATCGATTACCGTTGGGCATTGGACATGCTCAAACCTGTGAAACCAGGTGGAGTTGATGTCCTGTACCTGTCGACCTGCGAACAAAGAGTATATCCACATGCAATAATATGTCGTAAATAAGGCACACCATGAAGAGTAAATCTCAGAATCGCAGGGCGCTCGCAAGTGAGTGATGCAATACCGTCCCCTTCACCAATATAGTGTAACTAGCTGAAAATTCTAACATACTACTTTAATTCAAAACATAAAAGATCTTTAATTTAAACATCCATAATACTAATCCAAAAACATGTTATAAGATAACATTATATTAAAATACCATCACATCAAAAGATAACATTAACGTCGCTTAATAGATAGCGATCAAATAACAGTCAGGTACCATAGTCAAGGTACTAACAAAAATTACAACATAACAGAGCATTACACTGTTCAATCAAAAGGACAAAATGGAGGGGTATTACATATGCACCACATAGAATACACACACATGCAAGCACACAAGCTAGTGGAAGTAGAGGCCAATTTAGAACAATGGAACTTGTCCAAGCTAACATTGCTAAGTCAATAATTATTATTTTATGGAGGGAATTGGAATTAAGAGGATTCTATATACAATATGAAACTGGGTCAAAGGATTTGACCATGCAAACACATTCATAATTGGTGAGAATAATCACATGAGTGTTCTTAACGATCATGGATTAAGAGAAGAGGTATTAGAAACATGGCTTCTTGGTTTAAACAAAATACCATACTTTGGGAATGTAGAGCCATTGGTATGCTTCCTTGTTAGCATATTCTACAATGGATTCATTTATCTAACTAGGGATACAAAATAAATGTCAATCTTGAATCAATATATAGGATGGCTATATTTTAAGTAGTGATATGCACAATATTGAGGAGGAACCCTATTTAAATTTAAGGGACACAATTAATAAATTATTGGTCATATGAAATATTAGATAGATGTTTTGGTTATAGTTGAATGGGTTTGCGTAGAATCATTGTTAGTCATATGGTTGAAAACAAGATTATAGTAGCTTGTGCATGCATTGGGTTGAACCTTTTGTGTATAGCCCATGGAGATTATGATACAATTTGTTCATCCTATACAGTTTATAAAAATGTTAGGAGAAGGGATGAGTTTGATCATAATACATAGCTTGCATAGAAAATGGTGGAAAATACATAAATGTATTGGGATCTCAATAATGAATTCTATTTTGGGTTCCTCTTGATTCTACATGGTTTTGATTAAGGAAAAAATAGGTTTTGAAGGAGCCCCAAAACCCTTTAACAAAAAAGAAGAGATAGATATAGCATGAACAAGTACATATCAAAGAACAGTAAGCTTCCAGAAAAGAAGATAAAAAAAGAACCAACCTAT
The DNA here is from genome assembly GCA_007115665.2 of Sequoiadendron giganteum. Lineage (NCBI taxonomy): Eukaryota > Viridiplantae > Streptophyta > Pinopsida > Cupressales > Cupressaceae > Sequoiadendron > Sequoiadendron giganteum. The sequence goes on along the minus strand of CM021109.1, from coordinate 250,423,918 downwards.
GGGCAACACCAGAAAAAACCGAGCAAAAGTCCAACCACTAGGCGAAATTCCTCAAGATGTCCACCACCTCCTGCTCCTACAATGTTAGCTACATGTTTTATATTATTTGACAATGTGCTTTATGGGGAAGAATCTGACATGGGAGATCAATTGCATGCTTGGGAAGAGTAAAAAAAATACTCTCTATTAAGAGGATGATTGACATTGAATTCATTATTTATATCCCTCTAGAAGAGGCTGAAGGTAAATTTTTATTCATTTTTCTTATTGGGGTGAAAGAGTGTAGTCTTAAGGTCTTGAAGCTTGGAAGAGGATATTCTTTGAAGGATCTTCAAAATGTTTCATTTCTTTCACCTTTAGAGTTAATTAGAGGTATACTTCATGACTTCCTTTCTTTTTAAAATTTATGTAAGATGAATGTGTTGTTTGTTGTTTACATTCTAATATTGGTTTGATCTTGGTTGTAGTTTCCATTTTTTGAGTTTGGGTTTTGTGTTTATGTATTTTTTTGAGAAGGGAGTGATGAGTTAGGCTCTCTTATTTAGATATGAGAAATCCATGTGGGGTTGAGAGGTGTGGACCCTCATTGGATAAAACATGTATTTATTGAAAATAATATTTTGGTATGAGTTCCTTGTGAAGGAACATCTTACATTTGCTAATTTTACACTCGAGCTCTACATATATGAGTTTGACTTGATTTCTTGACAATTTGGCAAATAAAGTTTGGCATGAATTCTTAAGGAATTTTCATGAGATTATATGTAGGAGATGTTGTGTTAAGCTGGTTTATAGTGTTTGATATGGGAGGAGATTGAAAAATATTGTTTCATATTGACACTTTGATTGAATTGTTATATTTATATTTTATTTTCCCTATTTAGAGAGAGTCCCTTCATCTCCTCCAATATTTATGAATCTTGTCAATATTCATAAGCGTTTTTTCAAGCCTTGAGTGTTGTTGAGTTATGATTGTAATTTATTTATTGTGTATTGTGAAACCTAATTTTCTTGAGGAGCTCCTAGCTAAGGGGTGGGCTTATGAGTAAAATCTATGGTTGGCAGGTGAGAAAACCTCTATTGGCTTGGTTGTAAAGACTTATTTTACATATTTGATAAAGACTAGAAATAAGTCATCCTTGTGTATCTTCAGACCCTATCTTGATGTTAATAGACTATTGTAAACTCTCATTGTGCGAATATAGATTAATTTCTTATTTGTGCATATTAAATCTCTAGATTTTATTTTAAAGAGAAGTTGAGAATTGTTAATAATTAAATATTTTATTTTAGAAGCATTCATTGTTATAAGAAATATAAATTTACTATAATTGGAATGATTTGATTAAATTTAAGAATAAATTTATCTCTAAATTAAAAACATAAAGTTTGCAATTATATAGTTTATTGATATATATAAATCTTTTAAAAATATAATTTTATATTGTTATCTTTCCATACATATTATTATATATAGTTGCAATACATACACATACACATACACATACACATACACATACACACACATATATACATACATATACGCATATACATACACACACACACACACACATATATATCTGTGTGTGTGTGTGTGTGTATGTGTGTGCATACGTATACATACATATACATATACATACATATACATATACATATATACATACATATACATATATACATACATATACATATATACATACATATATATATATATACATACATATATATATACATACATATATACATATATATATATATATTTATACATACATATATACATGTATACATGTATACACATACACATACACATACACATATACATGTACATATATACACACACACATACACACATATATATTTAAATGTAATAATACAAATATCTATGTATATAAACATACATATACATTTAAATGTAATAATAAAAATATTATTAATTTTTAGAAATATATATATATATATATATATATATAATCATAATAATGAGTGTTTTTTTTTAATCATGTATTTGTTGATATATATATTCATATATAAATTAGTTACAATATATGCTATAATTCTATTTGTTTGTTTTCACATATAGATATGAAAAAAATAGAAAATAGATTTTTTAAAGGTTGTGAAAATATGAATAATTATATATGTAATAATAATATATATTGGGCAATTTTGTTTTTTGTTGGGAGGAATGGAAGCTGCTGGCGCATAGCTCTTGACTACGACCAACTCTTGTTTGCCTGCGGCCTATTACAGGACGGGGCCTGTGTTTCCTGTGCTGTACGTGGGGGTGGAGTTGCTGCAGTGAGAAGGAGGGGGTGTGGGGGGTGGGGTGTGGGTGTGGCGGTGGAGGGTGTGGGTGGTGGAAGCGGTGTGGGTCTGCAGGTGTTGGGGTTAGTGCTGGGGGGTGAGGTATGGCTGGGGTTGCCAATAGCATGGTGCTTGCTGGGCCTAAGCCATCTCAACTGTTTTTGTCAGCCATGCATGCAAAAAAGATGGATTTGTCTTTTGTAGGAGAGAGCTCTAAGCTCAAGAAAGTGAACGGGTGCCTGCCACGGTGCCAGGATTGTCCCGTTCTGGTTATTTCTCCCGAATCGGTTCGGGAGGACATTGCTTATTGGAGTCAACATGTTCTGATTTGTAAGTTTTTTGGATATTCGTGTACCCCTCTCGACGTTGGAATCCTGGATCCGCCGCACCTGGAAAGTTAAGGGTGATTTCGAGCTGTTGGTGGCTGGGAATGGCTATTTTATGGTTCATTTCTCTTGCATCTTGGATCGCAATTGTGTTTTCGAGGGAGGGTCATATTTCTACAATCATGTGGACCTGTTCATTAAGCCTTGGCATGGAGGTTTTAATGTGATAGAGGATCTTCCTACACAGATTCCTGTCTATGTTCGTCTTCCATGGCTGCCTATGGAGTTTTGGAGGGAGGATATTTTGCATCGGATTGCTGCTTTGTTGGGGAAGCCAGCTGCCATCGCTCATAATACTTTGGATAAAAAGGTATTCTCTTATGCTCACATCTGTGTTGAAATTGATTTAAATAACCCTTTGCCAGATTCTTTAGAGATCTGTATTGGCTCTGCCTCATGGATTCAATCTTTGGACTATGAGTCCCTTCCTTTTCGTTGCCACTTTTGTCACGAGTACAAACACCTTCAACGCCAGTGTCCTTGGGCACCCAAAGTGGCCGGGGCTTCCTCTTTGCCTTCTTCTGGGCCTTCGATGGATAAAGGGGATAAAGGAAAGGCACTTGTGGCTGAGGGGGAGCAGGATAAGGATGGCTTTATTCCTATTAAGCAGAGAAATAAAGGGAGGGGTCAGAAGCAGGCCCATAAGGATAGGCAGAGTGACCAGGGTTTTAATTGGTTTGAGGTCCTAGACAATCAGTCTCTGGAGGAAGGGATCCCTGTTGAGATTTCTTTTGGGGACATGGGTATGGCTGTTGGGCTGGATATAAGGCTAGAGTAGGCAATTGTTGTTCAACATATCTCTTCGATATTAGAGTAGAGGATTTCTGAGCCTCCCGAGGCCTCTGCGGATGGGAAGGATGATATTGTTTTAGTAGATTTAGCTAAGGCATTTGGTGCGGGAGCACCTCAAGTCTCAGTTTATTGTAATATTTTAGTGAACATTTCGGGGGACCATGAAACAAATGGTTAAGAATGTAAATAGATATTTCCAAATATTGTAACTGAATGGATACAATCGGGTAGGGAACGGTTATCTAACCAACCTCACATCGCTATTAAGGAAAGAAAGCATGTAACCGCATGGCAGAGAGATAGAGAAGAGGAGAAGAGTGCGAATAGAAGAAGGAAATAGACGAGAGGAGAGCAGTGAGAGAGCCATTAATGTATTAAAGTTTTTTCTTATTAACGAATGTGTTTTTGTGCAACTCTGTTTCCTGTCGATTTGCATCGTTCTTTTTTTTTTGTCTCTGGTTTGTTTGCATTGTAATACTGTGGGAACAGTTCGGCTTTGGGGAAGTGTGCCATTTGTTTGAATGTGTGGTTCGGGTTCTTTGTGACAGACCCGCGCCTTGTGACAGTCCCAAATGATAATTTTTCTTCCCCAGAGTAGCCGCGAACCACAGCCTAGGTGAGCTCGACCTTTGGTGGGGAGCGAAGCATATGATTCGGCCTTTGGAAGCATGGAGATGGTCTGGACAGCTTGGGTGGACATGGCGTTTCCTTCCCATGCCAGGGAATACCCGCGGCCAGGTTAAATAGTGGACAATGTTAAAAAGAATCAAAATCGAGTATGGTCGTGTGTCTTTATTGTTAGTCCCGAAGCCTTCACATCTCCCGTGGAGCAGCCGCGACCCCAACTTGGCGAAAGCTCGACCTTCCTTATTGAGGGATGGACATGGCTCGGCATAGTGAGAGAGGAAGGTGGCAGACAGTGGCATGACAGCCGTAAGTTGTCAGGGAATTCAGTCCCTCCACAGTGGGCATCCATTCCTTGTAGAGAAGAATGGTTGGTGATGAAGCCGAATGGAGGAAAGATGACGGTGCTATGCAGAATGAAAGAGGTCTGTGAAGGTAATGAATTGTCTTGAACAAATGGTGATCCACAGCTATCTGTAGCTGTCAGGAGTAACTTTATTTCATTTGGGTGAGAACTATGTGCTAGAGTTTCGATGCTGCAGGAAGTTTCTTTGTTTGAATTTTTTTGTATTACATCAGCATTGTTCTCCTCAGGTAAAGGTAGGGGAACATCTCCTGCTTTGGGGATTCAACAATGCCCTCTCAAGAAGGGGCATTTTGAAATTCTTTGAAAGATGGTCGTAAGAAGGATGCTGACAAGCTTAAATTTACTGGAGATTTGTTGGTGGAATCTGATTCTGTTAAACCCTTGGAGGCCCATTTCTCTCAACCTTCCTTATGATTATTCTCTCATGGAATGCAAGGGGGTTGAATAACACCCCCTGTCAAAAGGCTATTCAAGATTTGATTGTGGTGCATTCTCCTAATATCTTCTGTGTTCAAGAAACTAAGCTTTGGGTGGACCTCATGCTTCAACAGGCCCCTCATATTTGGTTTACAAGCCAGTGCTAGTGTATTGGGTCTAGGGGAACCTCTGGGGGTCTGGCTCTTTTCTGGGATCCTCGTAAGGTTATTCCTCACTAGTGGATCTCAATCCAGTCTGCTATTTCTGTGGTGGCTTCAGTTTTGGAATTTGGGGAGACTATTTTAGTTAGTAATGTTTATGCTCCGATTGACATTTGGGGTAAAACCCAGCTTTGGGACCATATTAGGTATGTTAGATCTTGTGCACCCTTTTTGCCTTGGTTCTTAGCTGGTGATTTCAATGCGGTGTTGATCTTGGAGGAGAAAAGGGGAGGTCTACCTAGGCTTGGTCCTACTTCAGACTTGTTTCAGGCTAATGTGGACTCTCTGGCTCTTGTGGATGTTAAACCCTCTAACAAAACTTTCAGTTAGAATAATAGACGGAGTGGGCTTGAAGCGATCTCCCAACGGCTTGATCGTTTCCTTGTCTCTTGCTCTTGGGTTAGAGGTAGCTTGGTTATTTCTTCTGAGATTCTGGACTAGTGTGGCTTTGATCATTGGCCAATAAATCTTTTGACTTTTGCCTTCCCAAGTCCAAAGAATCCTCCTTTCGAATTCCAGCTTATGTGGCTACGTGACCCATCCTTGGGAGAACTTATTGCTAAGTGGTGGCAGGATGGCATCCCTGCGTATGGTACTGCCATGTATTCCCTAGTTAAGAAGCTACAATATGTCAAGTATCACCTAAAGCATTGGAATAGGTTATGCTTTGGTAATTTTCAAGCCAGGAAAAGAGAGGCATAGGATCACCTTGCTATTATTACTTGCCAGATCCGGGATTTGGGTTTCTCGGAGGCCCTTGGGCATGTTGAGGCCCAGGCCCTAAAATTGGTGGAGGAATGGGAGCTTCGCGAAGAGATTTTATGGAAACAAAAGGCTAGAATTGAATGGCTTCAAGAGGGTGACAGGAATACTTCTTTTTTCCATCATTCGGTGCAAGCTCATTGAAATAAGTGTTTTATCCCTTCTCTTGTTAACTCTGAGGGTCTCTCAATTTCTTCACAATAGGATTTGTCTGGAGAGGCCCGCTAGTTCTACTCTAATCTGTTCAAGAAGGACTCACTCCCTGCGGAGGCTACAGAGAATAAGGTCCTGGCTCGCATTCCCTCTTTAATCTCCCATGATTTGAATGCTTCTCTTATTCGTCCTGTGACTTTGTCAGAAGTTGAAGAGGTTGTGTTTGGGATGAATAAGGGAAAAGCCCTTGGTCCAGATGGTTTTCCAGTTGAGTTTTTTCAAGAGTTTTGGGATATTGTGAAGCTTGATTTGTTGGAAGTGGTCCGAGAGTTTCTCCATAGTAAGCAGATGCTTCGTGTAATGAACGCTACTTTTCTTGTTCTCATTCCTAAGAAGGAAGGGGCTGATAGGCTCGATTTCTTTAGACCTATTGCGCTCTGTAATGTGGTGTACAATATTATTACGAAGTTGATTGCGAGAGGCTCAAATCTTGTCTGTCGGTGATCATTTTTGAGGAGCAAGGTGGCTTTGTGGCTGGTCAGAAAATTCTAGATGGGGTGGTGGTTGCATCTAAATCCATTCATTCCATGGCTACCTCTCAGGATAGGTCTATGTTTATCAAGTTGGATATGGCCAAAGCTTATGACAGAGTTAAATGGAGTTTTCTTCAGAAGATTCTATTGGCCTTTGGTTTTTCCCCTGAATGGGTGAGCTGGGTCTTGAGTTTTGTGACCTCTTCCTCCTTTTTGGTTATTGTGAATGGGGAACCTTCAAAGATTTTTGGGGCTACTAGGGGCCTTCATCAGGGAGATCCGCTCTCACCTTATTTGTTTATTATTATGGCGAAGGGGCTTGGTCGGCTTCTTAAATCTCAGGTTTCTCATGGTTTGATTCATGGGTGGAAGTGGGGGATGGGCTTGCCAAAACTTTCCCATCTTCAATTTCTGGATGACACCTCTCTTATGGGACTGGCTCATATTAGGGAGGCTGAATCCTTCAGGAAAGCTTTGGATGACTATCTTGCAGCTTCGGGATAGAAAGTCAATGAGAAAAAGTCGTCCATATTCTTTTTTAATACTCCTCATGCCATCCAACAACTGATTGCTGCTATTTTGCATTTTGAAATTGGGTCTCTTCCCTTTGTCTACCTAGGTATTCCTCTTGCTGTTGGCCGTCAGCCTAGGTCCTCCTGGCAGTTGTTGCCTGATAAGCTTTAGAGGAAGGTTACTCATTGGACTCATCCCTGGTTGTCTACTAATGCTAGGGTGACTCTTCTCAAGTCTGTTATCCAAGCCCTCCCCACCTATAAGTGCTTTGTTGAAGCGGCTCCTATGTATTTCCTTAAGGAATTTGATGCTCTTTCTCGCCAATTTCTTTGGAGCGGTAATTTGCTGTCCTCCAAGTGGAGCCTTGTTAAGTGGGATGTTGTGTGTAGACCGAAGCAGGAGGGTGGGCTTGGCTTACGCTCTACCATTTTGAATGGGAAATCTCTCGCTGCCAAGCTATATTGGTGATGGTGTACCAATCAACATCAGTTATGGGCTCGTATTCTCAACCATAAATATCTTCGGGGTGTTACCTCTTTTGAGGTTCGTCATTGTGCTCTAGAAGGGAGTGGTTCTATGATCTAGCATACTTTGAAAGTGGGGGAGTAGTTGATTAAGGGTGCGCTCTTTTGGATCTGTCATTCAGGGTCACAGTATCTTTTTTGGTCGGATTCTTGGGATGGTCACCCTTCTATTCTCTCTTCTTGTCCTCACCTCCAATCCCTTTGCGACGTATTTGTTGTAGCCGGTTGGGATACTGTGGAGCATTATAAGGTGGCGCAACATGGTGGCTTGGCTATAAGTTTTCATTGGAAGCACCCTTCTGAGTGGCCGCTTGGAGGGTCTAAGGGGGATAGGCGGGAGTTGTTCAAGCTTTTGGATTCCCATGCTTGTAATTCTCTGAGGGGCCCTGATGTCTTGGCTTGGGATGGTTCAGATTTGTTTGGAAAGTACTCTGTGGCAGCTGGTTATAAGCAGTTGGGTAGACAGTTGTTTGGGGACATTGAGGTCCCTTGGTGGAAGCAAGTTTGGCACAAGCTATCTTGGCCCAAGTGCAATTTTTTCATGTGGTTAGTGGCTCAAAACCGGTGTCTTACTTGGGATAATTTATGTAAGCAGGGTTTTCATGGCCCCTCTGTGTGTGTTTTATGTAATGGCAGTGAAGAGAGTGTCTCCCATCTCTTCTTTCATTGTTCCTATGCTAGGGAGATTTGGCATTTCTGGTGGGGGGTGTGGAATACAACTTGCTGGCATGCTTCCTCTTTGGCGGAGTTTGGGGAACGGTGGGGCAAGGCCCCTGTTTCTACCACCTTTCTTCAAGCTGCTTGGGCTCTTGGGCCCTCCTTTATTATCTAGAGCTTGTGGTTGGAAAGAAATAGGCAAATTTTTCAAGATTCCCTACCAAGGGCCCCTCATCTTTGGTGGAAAATTCTACATTCTCTAGTGGAAACCATTGCGGCTAAGTGTGATATGACTGTGCTGGTGGATCCTCGGGACATTGACTATTGTAATCATCTTCATCTTCCTCCTCCGCAATGACAGTTCATGCGTAACAGATGTAGACATCCTACCCCGAAGGTGAATAGGGAGGGGAGATGGACTCCTCCTCCTCATGGAGTCCTAAAAATCAATTCTAATGGCTCTTCTTGTGGAAACCCAAGTCATGCTGGGATTGGGGGTGTTGGCAGGGATAGCTATGGAGAGGTTCAGTTTATCTTTTCTATGTATAAGCGCTTCCATACTAATAATCTTATGGAGGCTCAGACAATTTTATTGGCTGTGGAACGGGGTAGTCAACTGGGTTGGCGAAGGATCACTTGTAAGTCTGACTCACAGGTTGTGGTGAACTTACTGAAAAGACAGTGTTTGGATAATGTGAGCTGGCAACTGGCTTTGATTGTTTAACAAATTCTCACCCTCTGTGCTTCTCTGGAGTATGTTACTTTCACTCATATTCCTCGAGAATGGAATGGCGTGGCTGATTTCCTTGCTAAATGGGTGTCAGATCATATTCAAGATTGGAATTTGGCGTATTGGGGCCAATTACCCACAGATTTGTCTCAACAATTGGATCGCTTGGTTGAGCTTGATAGGGCCATTTAATGCCCTTGCTTTGTAGTGTTTCCTTGATTCAATAAAAATTTTACCCTCCTTGATGTTAAATAATATATATTAATAATTAAAAAAAATTAGTTTTTAATTTTATTTCCATATATAAATGTTCAAAATATTATTTAGTAAAGAAATTTAAAAAATACATTTAAATATATATACTAAAGGAGAAAAAATAATTTCTATTATAAATAATGCTAAGTCTTGTAAAACAAAATAAATAAATGGGAAATAATAATAATAAAAAATGATATCTAGAAATAAGAGAGAGGGTTTTATGGGTAAATACTTAATACAATTATTAATATAAACTCTCTTTGTTGAAGTGGATTGTGCAAAATGTAATTGATGTGGATTGCTCAAGGATTTATGCAAAAAATTTACATGTACCTATCAAGTTCAAGATGCTGATCCCTCATTTGATAAATGACGATTTCGATTCATAAGATTTTAATTTAGGATGTGAATGGTCTATATTTGAAAATGTATTGAAATGATTGTTGAGATGCATTAGTTTCTAGAGCAAGTTAATAGATAAATGGTTAAGTGTAAAGAGCGAAACTCTTTAATTTCAAAACATCAACAATTCCTTAAATAAAATAATTTATATTCCAAATAAATTCGAACTCCATTCATTAACATTGTTTAATCCACAAGATTAAAAAAAAATATTGACTTAAAGTCTACAATAAGATTCATAATACATCCAATTACATTTATAAACACGTGTCATCTTTCACGACATTTATAATACAAAACATTGTAAAAGAAATTTACAATTCAAGACTTAGGCATTCTGTCGCCTTAAGTTAGACAAAAATCTTACAATAATGAAATTTAAAAGATATAAGAAGAAATCTTCATTTGATCTTCAATCCAATAGACAATCTTCAAACATGAAGACAAGAAGTTCAGGTGCTTTTTCCGCCCAACCTTGAAGCTTGCGCTTCCCCAAAATTCCTTACTCATTCAAAGAATACTCGACCCTGCACAAATCGCTTAGCAAAAAGAAGTCAACAAGCAAGATGGAATCTGATGTGTGCCTAGTATAACTAGTAAATCCACAAGCATTTTCATTTTTCTGATTCATTTAAGAAATAAGCAAGTTCAATACTAGAATATGGTAGAGAGTTATAAATATTCCATCTATTTCAATGGTTCTTAAGTTACTTGGCCAAGTAAAATGTCATGCACGAAAAATAATAGTAGTTTTGGAAAAGCAAAACTACGCTCTCTATAAACCCATATTCGGCATCCATCCCGGAAGGTAACTTTCCAAAAACATGACATGCACATTCAATTATCAAGCAGGCATGGTTCCATTTAACATAAATAAATTATCTTTCCCAACACATGTCATGCACATTCCATATCAAGCATACATGGTTCCATTCAAAAAAAATATTATCTTTCCCAATCACATGAACTGCAAACACAATTTTACTGCAGTAATTTCACAGATTTAAATCACAAATAACATTTAAGTTCATATTTAAATTAAAATAAAAGGTGTCTCTCAAGTATGTATCTAAGTACATGTAACACCCCTTCATTTTTCTTTTTGGATTGGACAATGTTTTTGTTTTGCTTTGAGTTGTTTTTTTGATTCAGATACTTTATCTTGTGTGTATTTGATCGCTATTTATAGAGCGAAGAAATATTTTATGTGATGTGATGTGGTTTATTTGATGCTTTAGTTTACATGCTTTAATTGGTGTAATGATGTTAGTGGATATAACACGTGATTGCATATGAGATTATTTGAAGTATTATGGAAGAGTCAGTTGTAATGATTGTATTGGTGAAGGGGACAGGTTCATATCACTCGCTTGCGAGCACCCTGCGATTCCGTAGTTTCCTCTTCATGGTGTGTATTATATGTTGTTTATATTATATGATGTTTACTTGGTTTTCAAGTTGCAGGTACATGACATCGACTCCACCTGGTTTTACAGGTTTGAGCGTGTCGATCCAATAGTTAAGTTGAATGGGAGATAGTAGCTAGGTAACTTGTGTCAAGTCCACACCCTAGCCATAGTGTGTCGTTAGTCGTGTGTGTTGAGTCGTTGTTTGCCATGTTTTAATGTTATTTAATTCTGAAGGGATTTTTGATTTGGAAATAAATATTTAGAATTATTGCATTAAATTATGTTGATGGTTATTTAATTTAAAATTGAAATTGTGGATATAAGTTTATATTTAAATTAATTAATTAAATTTAATCCATGGGGATGAATTTAGTCATTAAATAATTAAATTAATTAATTAATGCGACGTTAAGAAAATTAAAAGAAAGAAAAGAATTAAAATTAATTTTGGAATTTTATTTCAATTAGTGGGAATTAAATTAGAATTTGGAATTAAATTTGTATTTGGGAAATCAGTTTTCAATTTTTGGAATTAATTTATTATTTGGAATTATTAAATGAAATCAATATTAGATTTGGTTGTTGAAGATATTTTCAATTATGCCAACATCTGTAAGTTTAATTAATTAGAAGAGTTTGTTGCAAATTCATTCAAGAAGAGAAATTTGGAGAGGAAAAGCTTCTTTAGGTGTTGGAGAATATTTCTAGAAAAAATTGCATAGAGGGTTGTTTGAAAAAATTTTGGCTGTAGATTTGCATTGGAAAAATTTGTTGAAATTTGGTTGTGCTTTTGGATTTTTTTCTTGCTTGGAATCACTGCACTATTGTAGAGAAACTGTGGGATCTTTGGAGGAGGCTATGCATCAAAATCTTCTTTTCCTGTAGCTTCAACACCAGGTTTTATTTTGTGATTTATTGTTCTTGGTTTGTGTATTTAAAAATGATAGTGAATGAAGAATTACTTATTTAATCCATTTAGGAAAAAAGATTATTATTTGAGAATATAAATTATTTATTTAGATTTTTTGGAAGCTTTTGTTATTCCCGTGAAATTTCTTCAAGGAAATTGAGAAAACTTATGTAGGATTTAATTTCAGATGAGGAAATTTTAGTTTGGTTGTCAAATTAGACCTAGAGGTTGAACAATACATTTAGGGTGCTTTAGAAAATTTAAATTCTCTATAGAAAATAAGTGAATTTATTTCAAAAGAAAACCTCTGTAGAAAATTTACGGTGAAGAAATCTAGAAGATTTGAATATTTCTGGTTTAAAACTTGATTCCTTTTTAATTTTTCTCATTCTTAAATTGTAGGAATCTTAGGAAATTGATTGAAAGAATCCTTTTCAAACTCTATTTTAGTTCTTCTTCCTGTAGATGGTTATTTCTGTATAATTTGCCAATTTTACCAGTAAATTAATTTCTATGTAAATTTATATATATTCATTATATGTATTATACTATAGTGTATATATACATATAATATATAAATAAATATATATATATATATATATATATATATATATATTCCTTATGGTATTTTAATTTTAATTTATTATTTTGGGTGTCGCCATCTAAACGAATTTCAAAAAACTTCATTTGAAATAAAATTCAATGTGGAAATTCAGAATGTTCAAAAAAAAGAATATAAGAAAAACTTTGTTTTGACAGTGGTTGATGGGGCCGGACACATCCCCCACCGCCCACCGTATTGCTTTAACGGAGCGCGTTGCCCATGGCAGCGCCCTCCACTAAACGTGGAGGGAACTACCCCTTGTGCATGGGACTGACTGTACATTGTACAGACTGGCGCCCAATACAATGGGTGGCCGGCTATACAATGTACAATCCGACGGACTTTTATTTTCCCCGGTGACGGGATGGGTGTGCAAGTCTTGGGATCTGTGGACATATGAAATTCGTCTGCTTCTTTCTCCTGTGTGTTTTGTATTTTATCACAACTATATATACAGTAAAATACATATAGTATATATACATATATGTATATAATGTAAATATATATATATGTATATAATGTAAATATATATATGTATATATAATATATATATATTGTATATATGTTTTTATTAATTATTTGTTCGAATTGTTGTAAATATATATAACGTATATATACTGTGTATATTTACATATATATAATATAAATATATGTTTAGTTATTCTATCTTTTCTTAGAAAATTTATAAACTTGGTTTATTAAATTGAAGTTGTGACTTACTTATGTACTTTTAAATAAATAATTATCAAATTTAGTTTAATTATTTATATTTAAAAGTGAGCATGTTTAAGTGGATGTGTATATTGTTTAATTTGGAAAAAATGTAGGAATTAAATGAGTTAGTTGGGAAACTGAAAGAAAATTTCTTGCATGAGTATATTATGATTTATATGTAATCAATATCTTGTTTTGTTAATTAGAAATAATTGATTACCAGAGCCTATGAAGAATGCCTAAAGGAGATCTCATGACCGTGTGATGACACACTGTCTAGGATAACATTGGGTTTTGTATGGAATTCTTATCATACTTGATTAATTATATGTCTGGAAGCAATGTGACCATGTTAGTGTTAGACTTATATTGTATATGTGTTTGGTTGAGTCAATATGTGTCAGTATGAGTCTGCCTTTAGTTAGAGGTTGTAGATCTTTGTCCATGTTACATGGTTACTATCTCCTAGCATGGGGGGTGGGCCTTTGGGTACCACTTTGTTGGGTGGAACATGCACCATACACCGTTGGGTTCCCCTTTATCTTCAGTACTTGGTGGCGAGACATCCAGTTGGACATCTTGTGGGTTCTTATTTTAAATTCAAGCATTATATTATTTATTTTTGTATAAGCTATTTACCCCTCTTGTATTGACGAGGTGGAATTATGTAATTGTAGCACTTTTGTAATATTGCCTCATTCTAGGAATGATTGATGTAACCAATGGTTTAAGTTATGAATTTATATCATGGATGTTTATCTCATTATTGTATGTTGTCTTTGTATGTTGTATAAATGCTTATTGCTTATAGTAATTTAATGCTATGGTTATATGTAAGATGTATGTGTGGGTTTAAGTAATCCCAACCTTGTAGCCTTAGAGGTTGTTGTTAATTAGTAAGTGAATGTGTATGTTAATTACACTTTATTAAAAAAAAAATGGTTCGCTTAAGTCGTTAATTACAACTTTCTTTAGGGTTACTTGGCGGGGCATTACAGTGCATATTTAAACAAGAATAAATGAGCACACATTCTTTCGGTTCATTTAAGCATATAATTTATCTTCACTTCAAAATAATCCTTTTCTAATTCATTTCTTTTCAAAGTAATTTTAATTCTATTTAGTTTTCTTTTCTTTTTTTTCATATTTTTCTAAAATCTTATCTTTTCAAAACATAAAAACCTCATATTTAATTATGTTTCGAAGGAAATTTTAGAATCATTCCTAAAGATTTATCAAATTTAACTCTTACTTTTCAAGAATTTTTAAATACACAAAAGTATTTTTATTTAAAACAAAAATATTTCAGCTGTATAATTCTGGAATAATTTCACTATCTTTTTATTTTGAAAGATTTATACATCTGACAATTTTTATTTTTGAAGCATTTCTAAATTTAAACAGATCTAAAACATATTGTTTTACTTGTGTGCATCGTTCCAATATATAAAATTAGAATTTCCTAATTAAATATACTGTTTCTTTATATTTTTCAGTTCAATTGTTCAACAATTTTCTGTTCAAGTTGTTCAACAATTTTCTGTTTAAGTTATTCTTTGTTCAGTCTGGTGTTTGATCTTTTTCCTAAAAATAACTAAAAACAATGATTTTTTTCTGTTCAAATTAAAATACAAGAATACTAGAAAAAAATTTAACTCAGTATTGAATTGACTGTGAATTTGTTTTCATTGAATCTACCTGTTTATTTTCTATAGCTGTGAATCTTGCAATGTATAATTGTCTTTCTATCAATTTCCAGCTGGGTGCTTCTTTCTATCTTCTCCTCCTATTGTTCTTCTCTCTCTTCTCTTAATTTTCTTTTTATCTTCCCTCTGTTCTTACCTCTGTCTTGGTATCTTGTTGTTCTTATTTTTGTTTGGGTCTCTCCTTCTTCCTGCACACCTCCTCCTCACCTTCTCCCTATGCACCTCTTCTTTGGAGTTAAGCAACCTCTAAATAAAATAGAAAACTATTATTTTATTCTCCCCTATCCATGCATGAGAGACCTCTCCCTGTCCTCCACTGGCCACACCTCTCTGTTCCTACCACATCTTGCCTCCTTTCTTCCTTTGTCTTGTGCGCATCACCTCTTCACTTGGTTCTTCTCCTCTCTCAGGCTGCGTGTGGGGAGTAAGATGAGAAAATTTCAATTAAAGTATCAAAACAATCCTCCTCCCCTCTACTGGTTGCGCATGGGAGCTTAGTGAATGCCAACTTCCTTAACATGAAAGCTCTCTCTCAGTCTAAAAAAAATAGATTCCCTTCCTTGTTGGCACATGGGAGTTAATATCAATTGTAAGTGGTGAATTAGGTGTAAAGCACAAAACACTTCTTAATACTACATTATATCAAAGACAAATCAAATTGAACTAATTCAAAGCAATAATCTACTGAAAGCATCATATTGTTCTCCATCTCCAAAGATTTATTAAATCACAATGGCTCTTTGATCATGAGTGCACTACAATTGTTAAAATGACAATTCAAAGAACGAGATGGATGCTAAATACAGGAAACTAATCCTATATGATGATTTCTAAATGATCAAACATGAAAATTGACAAATGAAGAGCTATAGGAGGCAACCATGATATGAAAAATTGATTGCTTGATGCTTGGTAAATTGGATGCTTGAATACTTGGATGAAATTCTGCAGAGTAAACTTGATAACCTGGGATCCTTTTCTTGATTCAATGAGGCTTTATTTATAGATTTCCTGGTTGTAGAAATGCACAGGAAAGGCATTGAGAGGCTTGGATTCAATCTGGAGGATTGAATGGTGAAAGATGGAGGATATTGAGAGAATTTTGGAGATTGTCTCTACCCATGAAAACACCAAGCAAGAGAAGAGGAAGGATTGATGGAGGAGGATTGAGAGAAGATTTTGGAATTTGTCTCCAAAAATTCCCATGAAGTTTCAAAGCATTAATTGTGACATATTTTAGACATATATTAGACATAGGATATCTAAGTCATTTTTGAGGAAATGTAGATGGAATATTCTTTATGCTTTAATTAAAATATTTTGATTTATTTAAATTAGCAAAAGAAAGATAAATAATTTAATAAAATGAACTATAGACATTGTTTATTAAATTAAACAGAAGAATATGGTAATTAATCAATAAAGTGTTTGTTCTTTATTTAATTAATTTAAGATTGATGTGATAGATTGAAATAGGGATTTGATAATTAAATTGAACAAAGTATTTAATTTTGTTTATTTAATCAAGATGAATTTAAATGTGAACTATATAAATAAATATTTCTATTTATTCAAATAGTAGAAGAAATTAGGATAATTAATCAAATAATTCATATTTAATTAATTGGATGCTCCAGACCATTTTTAGGTGTATAAATTTTGTCCCTCTTCAAATTGATGTGTTTACGCGTTGCTTTGAAGAAAATTTTGCTGCTACTGCGAGGATTGATGATAAAGAAAAAATAATTCCATATGCCCCATACATGCCCCAGATATTGATTTTCAGATAATTGATGATAATATGCCCCCTCGGGAGATAAATTAATGATGTGATGATTTTTAGAATTTTTCAAAATTTAATGATTTTCTGATGATATGATGATAAAATAATTTATCTCGTGACAAACGATGAAGAAAAATAGCCCGCAGATGAATTCCAATTAATTTCATGAATAAAATTAATTAAAAGATAATAAAACCCACCAAAAATACCTTTCCAAAAATTATATATAATCCAAAAGGTCATTTTCAAAGTCATTTGCACTATTTGAGTTAAAAAACCTTGTGATAGAGATATTTCAGCCAGCTAGAGCAGGATGCCAATCTCTTACCACACTCACCATTTCGAGCGCATTCGACGTCACCAACGACTGACCATGTATGGACCTCCGGTATGTACCCCTTATCCTCCTCGTAATTCGTGCACTTTTGATTTTAATATATTTTATGTGTTTAGACATTTTTTTCTCGTGTTTTAGCGCTTTCAAGCCATGCTGTAGCGCTTTCACTCCGGTGTAGCACTTTCAGTTTGTAGATTAGCGCTTTCAGTTTGTAGATTTTTGATGTTGGATTGTGATGATTTAAATAAGACTACCTTCTCATGATAGGTGAGAAGAAATCCTATTGATGATGATCCTCATGATAGGCGAGGAGATGATTCAATATCTGATAGATCTCATGATAGGTGAGATTAGATAATGTTTGATGAACCTCATGATAGGTGAGGTTTGTTGATGTTTGCCCATGAATTTTGATTGAAAATTCATACCAAATTTTTGGAATAGACTTGATAGTAGAATGAATTTTGATTTCTTGACATAGTTCATTGACTGTGGATTTTTTATTATGATGATAGGAGCATCTAGGTACTCTCTAGATGCGAGATAGGTTTCCATGGACTACAGAGTTGATACCTCATCTGACACCAGATGAGCTTCAGGTTATAGGTCGATGCAGTTTGACCAGTTTTCTTGACATGCCCCAAATTAGGATTAATTGGGGTTTGTTGATTGCTTTGGCTGAGAGGTGGCATAGTGACCACAACACCTTTCATCTACCCACTGGCGAGATGATGGTCACACCTGAGGATGTGTGGCGGATTCTGCGCATTCCGTTCATGGGAGAGATTGTAATGTATGATTCCCATGGGACTGGCGGTAGAGATGCTCTTCGTGAGGTATTTTAGGATCAGGATATTGAGGGTCCAAGCGTCCAATGGCAGAGGATCGCTAATTCCTACACGACACTACTAGCAGTGCTAGCTGGATTTATTGGAGGTTTCCTTTGCCTTGATCGCAGGTCAAAGAGATTCCTTGTTGGCTGGGGTAGGAATTTAGAGAGCATGATGGTACATGGTACCAAATATGCATGGGGGATGTGCATGTTGGCACATCTTTATCATAATATTCATTTGGTTGTGTACCTAGGAGTGCGAAGCTTATCAACAGGGATGACTTTGTTATAGGTGTGGGCATGGGAGCACTTCTCTATTGCTCGACCATTCCCAGTGGTAGATAGACCAGCAGGCAGACCCTATGTGTTCAGATACAGAGGTCGGCTTACACAAGCCCAGATGGGCAAGTTAGAGCAATAGAGGTAGGTTTTTGATGACACCGAGACTATTACCTAGCATCCGTACCTTGACTATGAGCAGTGGGATGAGGATGATGCAGTGTTGGGATACCTTTGCGATTCCATGTATCTAATTGGCTTGACACCATTTGTGTTAGAGAGATTCCTGTTGCACCAAGTGTACTGATAGTATGGCATCGTGCAGTGTATGCCACAAGGAGTAACCCATTATGCTAGGCGGTAGATGGATATTCCTGATTGGGGCCCCTGTCTATCATATGATACTTTAGTAGAGGGATATAGGGCACTGTAGCCATCACCCTAGGATATGCACAAAGATATTACAGAGGCACTAGTCATCGAGGAGTATGCTGCATTTCTGGCCTTGGTTCCTCATCCTCACATTACTATCCCAGATGAGCCAACACCACTACCAGTAGAGGAGGATGTGGTAGAGGGGTCTGCAGAGAGCGAGGGTGATACTTCGGCAGACAGTAGCACAGAGAGTGGCAGTGATGGTGGTAGAAGTGATGATAGTGATGGTGGCAGTGGAGGAGATAGAGGAGTAGGGCTAGCTATTAGTGGTCCATCATCTAGTAGGCCTCACAAGAGGCGAGTAGTGATAGTGCCACCTGTGGATCATCAGAGACAGATTGCAGGTCTCCAGGCATAGGTTTAGACACTGCAGGGGTAGTTGGTACAGGCCAAGGATATGCTCGTTCAGACCTAGATGCAGATGCAGGCTGAGGCTCAGGCTCATGCTTAGGCATTAACACAGGTTTAGGGATAGTTGACCACTATAGAGACACTGGTTGCTACTTTGACAGTTGAGTAAGACAGTGCTCGACAGATTGATGAGAGGGTAGAGGAGATAGCAGAGACCCTAAAAAGAGTGGTTGATGGCACCTCAGTAGGAGATTGTATGAGGGAGGTTTTGCGGGCTGGCCAAGAGGCAGAGTTTTATAGAGGCAGGTATCATGATGCAGTGCCTGCTGATTGTCGAGTCAGTTATACCCCATCGAGATCTGGACGGACACACACACAGACAATGAGTGAGGGTGTGACACAACCTCCACGTAGAGATCCCAGAGATCCTAGTTCCTTCGGGGGTGGTGGTGGGACAGGTCCTGTTGGGCCCGCACGTTTAGGTAGTATCATATCGTAGATGTTATCTTGTGATTTTTCTTTTTGAGACATGATGTATATTATGATGTACCTCATTTTTGATGATGTATCTTGATTGCTTAGACTTCATTGTATACTTGACATTGATGATATATATATATATATGAGATGTAGTTGATGTGATTTTATGATGATTTATGATTTCTATGTGATGGATGCATTTATTATGTTGATTTATGCAATATGTGATGATGTAATGATAGCTGCTTTTTATTTCATGCAATGATTCTATGCATTTTGTAGAATATATTATATATGGATGTATGATGTGATGTTAATGTATGGATGGATGGATAGATGCTTTTTATTCTAAAATGTGATGATGATAAAAATGATGATCTTATGATTGATGATAATGGATGGATGTAACGATAACAATGACATGACTTGTATTAATTTCATATATGTGATAAAATGTATGGGCAAAAATGATGTATGCATATGATATTGATGGATGATAATATAATGAATGTTTTTGTTGTAAAAAATGAACATGATGTACTTATGGTACAATTTAATTCATAATTTATTTGATGTATGATGAAAATGCATGAATGATGAAATGATGAAACTAAATGATGAGATGATGACTATGTTTTTGATGATTTTTGAAATTATGTCAAGTATACTTAGTCTTATTTGTAGATAAGATAATCATTGATCGGAACCCTTTATGCAAAAAATACTCTACAGATAATTAATATGATGAATGTAATCAAATTTTTAACATGCAACTATATGCAAAAATGATTGTCATTTTAACAGTACCTTTGTGCTTTTTGTCATCATAGAGCTTTATTGGATGTTGAAAGTGAGTACAAGCGTCAATGGTATGTGTTAGACCAATGATGACCTTAGTGCTTCTTTCATGATTTTTGATATTGCAAGAGAACACAAGCATCTAGGTATGATTTAACCGAGATGAACTGAGCATTCTTTGCATAAATAGACAGTGATTAATCATTTCAATGTGTGAATTCTGAATTTCATCGGTGATACATTTGTATAGCACATCCCTCGATAATTCATACATTTATATGATTAACTTACAGGCAACAGATAATAATAACATCATTCTTCTTCCTTGTTTCTCTAGTTCAATACATCATTGAGTTACTCCAAAGAAATGATAATAAAAAATACAATTTTTCCATTATTGACTTAGAGTGTTTCATTCATTATTCAGATTTTAGATCATCCATCCTGATTTTTCCTATGCTTTTGTGATTTTCGAGATTTTGTCCAAAGACTTAACCTACTAACCTATCCTGGGGGTCTCGGGGTCTGATCAAAGATTAGTCTTGCCTACGTTATACATGCAGAGACCATGTAGTTCGACTGACTCAGACCTATGTTTTTGGATTTTGCATTTTCAGACTTAACTTATTTTGACATGTTTTTGGTTTTTCAAAAATGATATGGATGGGTGATGACTTTCTGACGATGATTGATGTTGCGCTTTGATCTTTGTTTTTTTGGATTTTTTTCTATACTGTTGTGTGCCCATTTGATGGAATTGATGTTTTTGTTGCCCCTAGTGATATCCAGATGTTGCCCCAAGCTTTGGAGTGATACTTGTTTTTTTGAAAATGATTTTGATATGGATGCAAAGATGGCAAGACTACTGACATGATATGAAATGGTACTGACTACCAGACTAATGATCCTGATATGTATCAAAATAGATGGGAAAGATGATCTTAGAATCACATACGATGCCTATTTCCAAGTTTTCACCATATGCTTGATTACACTCTTGTGTTTTTTTGTATTTCTCATTTTTCTCATTTTCTTTCTTTTTGTATTTTGTATTTTTTTTTTGTATTTCTGCATTGCCAGGTTTTGATCAAGGGAACAATTTTCAGAAGTTTGAATCGTGCACTAGGAGATTCAAGCATAGAATTTTTGGAGATGAATACTTTTGATAGGTTCATCAAACAAATCCCCTTTTGACGTTGATAATTGATATGCTCCTAATCCATACACTGATATAACGACAAAGGGACCAAGCCAGTTAGGCTCAAATTTTCCTTTCTTCTCCTTGTCTTGCTGATTCCTAGGGTTTTCTTTTAGTACCAAGTCACCAACCTGAAAGATCCTTGGTTTTACCTTGCAGTTTTAACTTCTTAACATCCTCTATTGATAAGCCGTTAGATGATTAACAACTTGTTGATGACACTCATCCAAAAACTCTAGTTCCTGTAGTCTAGATACCTCATAGTCTTCATCTAAAATGATACCTCTGAGTGATACATGAAGGGATGAAATTTCAACTTCAATATGCAATATGGCTTCTGATCCATACACCAAGGCATATGGAGTAGCTCCTCTCGGTGTTCTGATACTTGTTCTGCAGGCCCATAGTGCAGGATTGAATTGAACATTCCAATCACGTCCAACATCATTAACCGTCTTTTTGAGAATTTTGATTATTTTTTTGTTTGAGGCCTCTGCTTGGCCATTCCCTTGAGGATAGAACGATGTTGAAAACCGATGTTGGATATGAAATTTATCACATAGTTCTTAGACATCTTGATTCTTGAAAGGTCATCCATTATCAATGATAATGGATTGAGGGATTCCATACCGACATATTATGTAGTTCAAGATGAAAGAGGAGATATGCCTCCCAGTGATGGTTGTAAGAGGTACTACTTCAATCCATTTTGTGAAATATTATGTAGCTGTTATAATGAACTTGTGTCCATTGGATGAAGATGGATTTTATTTTCCTACCAGATCTAGGCCCCATTGACAAAAAGGCCTTGTCGATGTGAAGGGATGTAGTTCTTGTGCTGGTGCATGAATCGGATTGTTGTGGAGCTGACACTTTTGAAATTTATTAACAAACTGGTAGGATTCTTTCTCCATGCATGGCTAATAATATACCAAATGGAGGAGTTTTTTATCTAGAGTTATCCCACTCGAGTGAGTGCCACAAATACCCTTGTGAACCTCTCATAGGGTTGTTTTAGATTTGTTGTGTTCTAGACATCGGAGTAAAGTACCATCAAGACCTCGACGATAAATTATGTTGGTGATTAAAGTATGTCGTGCGGATTGGCGGATGAAGTTTCGTTTTTGGTTTTTGGGTAGATCAGGAGGAAGGACATCATTCTTTAGGTAAGAATAGGTCGTTTGATAGATGAAGGTTTTGATGGTTTCTATATGGAAAATGGTAGCGGATTCTGGATTATTATGGGAATAACATGATACTTTTTCTACCATAAAATCATAACAAACACACTTCTCAGGTAATTGTAGTAACAAAGCAATTGTAGCCATAGCATCCACAAATTTGTTCTCAGCTCTTGGAATTTGATCAAACTTGATACTGACAAAGGACTGTTTTAGATTATCTAATTGTTGCTTGTAGGGCATCAACTTTTCATCTTTTGTTTGATACGCGTCATTTACTTGATAAATGACTAGTTAAGAATCCCCATATACTTGCAAGTCCGTGATTTTCCATTGAATTGCTATTTTGACCCCAATGATTAATGCTTCATATTCTGCCACATTATTTGTACACTGAAACATTAATCTATAAGATTTTGGAATGGTGTGTCCTTGTGGAGAGATGAAAAAAATTCCCGCTCCCGATCCTCGTTGTGTATACGATCCATCAAAATATAATATCCATTGTTGGGGCATCACTGTCAGAATGTTTGCATCTGGAAAATCCATGGTCATTGGTCGATCATCTGGTAAAGGAGCCTCTGCTAATTGTTCAATGATTGCCTGACCCTTGATTGCCTTTCTCTCTACATATTGAATGTCAAATTCACTTAATAGCATGACCCATTTTTCCAGTCTACTTGTTAAGGAAACTTTACTGAGTAGATATTTTAAAGGATTGATCTTTGCTATTAGCTTGATTGTATGAGTTAGCATGTAGTGTCTCAGCTGTTGAGTAGCGAATACCACCGTCAAGAAAGATTTCTCTATGAAAGTGTAATTGATTTCATATCCATTTAAAGTTCGGCTGATATAGTAGATAGCATGTTCTTTTCCTTCATAATCCTCTTGTGCTAATAGTGCCCCCAAAGAGATATCTGTTGTGGCAATATAAAATATGAGAGGCCGTCCTTCTGTTGGTGGCATGATAATAGGTGGTGATATTAGATACTATTTTATTTGATTGAACTTTGTTTCACACCCTTCGTCCGACTTGAAAACTATATTTTTATGCAATAGATGATTAAAAGGATGACTTTTGTCCGCCAGCTAGGAAATGAATCTTCTGATTGATTGTAGCCTTCCCTGTAGTGATATGAGTTGACTTATATTCTTAGGAGGTGGCATCTCCATAATTGCTTTGACTTTCACTAGATCCACTTCAATTCCCTTTTCTGAGACAATGTACCCTAATAGTTTTGCTGATGTGACCCTGAAGACACACTTCTTGGGGTTTAACTTGACATTGAATTTCTCCATCCGTGTGAAGATTTTGTCTAGGATATGCAGATGTCCTTCCCTAGTACTTGATTTTTCCAAGATGTCATCCATGTAATCCTCCATGAAGGTGTGCATCATATCATGGAAGATTTTCATCATTGCTCTTTGATAAGTGGCTCTTGCATTCTTTAGACCAAATGGCATGACATTCCAGCAGAAGGTTCCCCATGGACATGTGAAAGCCATCTTTTCTTGATCTTCTGGAGCTATTTTTATTTGATTGTACCCAGAGAAACCGTCCATGATTGACAACATAGCATGCCCAACTGTCAAGTCCACAATGATGTCGATATTTGGTAGTGGAAAATCATCCTTCAGGCATGCTTTATTTAGGTCCATGAAATCTGTACATATTCTAATGTTATTGTTTGGATTTGAAATAGGTACAAGGTTTGATATCCATTCGACATAGTCTATAGACTGTATGAATCCAACATCCAATAATTTCTTAACTTTGCCTTTACCATCAATGCGGTATGGGGATGCATTTTTCTTAATTTTTGCTTGACAGGCTTGATTCCTATGGGAAAATACAAGTGATGCATGAGCATATTTGAGTCTAAGCCTAGCATATCAGAATATGACCAAGAAAAGTTGATGCTTCTTTCTTTAAAGAATTTGATGAATTTTGATCTTTCTTGTTATGTCATGGATTCCACCAGATGTAGGATTTTTTCCTTATCTTCAGTGCTGATATTCACAGACTATGTTGGTTCCACTAGGACTGATGATCACTCATGATAGTGTTCCAGAAGAGTGTCAAATCTTCCATCCTTTAGTGCCTCAGAAAGGTTTTCACCATTAGATGCGTTCTTTATTTTTACTTTTTCCAGATCTAATGCTGCCATAGAATGGTTTTCACCATGAGATCTATTTTCCATATTTTTATTTTTACAACTAGAAGATTTGACACCCTCCTTTTGAGTCATGTTGTTATGAGTATTACAGATAAAATTTGTACCCAATTCAGTATGACATAGGAAGTTTACGATGGCATCATCATTTGTAAATATTGGTATATTCAAAGGTTCGACAGGTTCCCAGTCAATGAGTTTAGGATGGATTAATGGCATGAGGTTATTAGATTAATTCAAGGTGATGGGTGTAAGGGTTTGGACAACCATTTCATAATAGTTGTTTATTGGAATATTGAGGTCCATGATGGTACTTTCTTCCAGATTGTCTAGTTCACTCGAGGTCTGTTTGTCCCCACTCGAATCATCGATATTTAGTGACACTGGCATGATTGGTCTAGACCCAGAGCCTTGGCCCTCCTCACATGTAGGTGTATATTGTTGAATGAAACCAATATGAATATCTATGAAAGAAACATCTGAACATGAATCCCATTCATATTCATTTGAATCTATCTCAGAGCTGTTTCTAAGTTGAAGGATTCTTTCCATAGTCTTCTTTTCTAGTTCCTATTTTTCTTCACTAGAGTATCCTAGTACCGACTTCTATTTTGTGTGGAGAGTGAGGGTTGTAATAATCTCTATGATTCCATCCTTTCTTAATCCAACAGGTCCTTCTCCTTCATACCTCATTTTTTCTAAAATAGCTTTTCCTTTTTCATATTTATCAGTGTTGATGTTGACATTTTTGACACTGCTATTTGATGTAGAGGATTCCTCATCTTTGTAGAGCCAATCCAGGATCGCTTTGTTGTCTATTTCATCCTCTATAGTACCCTTTTTGACAAACCTTTCTTGAAGAACTATGACCGGTAATGATGTTTGAGTTTTTATCATAGATGGTTTACCATATGTCCTAGGAGATGGCATTAACTGTGATAGGTTAAGCGATTTCTCCATAGAATATGTTCCCTTTCCTTTGTCAGTCAGTTGTACTTGCTCTTGAAACATTTGTGATAAAGATGTTTGCTGATCCGAATTATCTGTTGATTGAATTTCAATAGGACTTGTTTCTTTTTCTTTACCCTTTTTCTCAACCCACTTGGTGGTGATACTTGGATGTTGTTCTTTGTTGGATGATCATGAACTGGAAGCTTCCCTATTGTGTGGCACCAAGGTATCTTGGGAGATTCTAATTGTGTCGAAATTTTGAGGATGATTGTAATCAACAGATATAGTCAGCTCCTGCCCATTTATGGGGAACTTCAAACATTGATGATATGTCAAAGGTACAACCTGCATTTCAAGGATCCATGGTCATCCCAAGAGAATGTTGTATGTTAATTCTCATTCCAAGACTTGACATGCTATATGTTTCATCGTTGGCCCTACTTGAATGGGTAACATAATTAATCCCTTAGATGATCTTTCCTCCTCATCGTATGCTTTGATAGTCATTTTTCATCGAGCATCAATAGCATTATTTGAATATCCTAGTGCATGGTTTAATTTGAGAGTGCAAATGTTCAGACCAGCTCCCCCATCTATTAGGACCCTCTTGACGCGATGATTATGGATTAGGAATTCGATGTGAAGTGTAGTATTATGGGGATGGTTTAGTGAGATATCATCCTATTAAGAGAATGACATACAATGCAGGGTAGTCAAATGCCCCACCATAGCTTGGAACTGGAAAACATTTAGATTCGTTGGTATCGTAGTGGCTACTAATGCTTGTTCTAAAACCTCCTTATGTGATGGTGATAATTTAAGGAGTTCTAGTATCGATATTTGTGTAGGAATGTTTTGCAGTTGATTGACAATGTTATAATGAGATGGAGGTGAAACCGCATGTGTGGATACAACTCCCTTCAATATTACCTTGGATTGCCCCCTAGTCATAAAATTTGTTGGTTGATGTTCTTAACGGTCTTTGATTTTTAAGACATTGATTTGATTGTTAGAGTTTTGTATGATTGGGAGCGAATCCAAAGGGGTAGTGTTATTAATTATGGTTCCGCTAATGTCATGATCATTTGTATGATTAGTCTCTATTTCGGATAAAAAAAGGATTGTTTTTTCATAGAAATGATTGATGTTCTTACCTTTGTAGTTTGAGGATGATGATGCTCCTTTGTCATAGTTTGGTAAAGGATATTTGAAGGCCGAGTGATCGTTATTGTTTTGGGAAGTTTCCACATATGCTTTGTTGTTGTCGATCAAGTCCTATATTGCGTGTTTCAACTCCATACAATCGTTAGTTTTGTGACCTTTGTTATTATGGAAGTTGCAGTAATCTGCGTCATTCCACCATGGTGGTTTGACCTTTGGATCCTAGAATCGGGCTTCTCGTGCACTGATGAGGCCACTGGTGACCAATTCTTTCATTGCTGATTCTATCGTTTGGCCTAAAGGTGTGAACCTCCACCGATTTGAGGGTTTCTGATATGACTGTGTTTTCACAATTTCATTACTTTGCAGAACATTTGACTTGATAGTTCGGTCATTGCTTTGATTCCTTGATGTAGATGCTATTAAGTTAAAAATTGGTTTGAAATTTTGGGAATCATTCGTTGTTTCAGTGGTAGTTGTGTTTCGATTATTTTGCCAAAATTTTGGTTTGTTGTTGTTTGAGTATTGATTGGAGGAGTTACTTGTGTTATTTGTTTTATCGTTGAAATGCTTGATAACTCCTCTTTTGACTGATGCTTCCTCAATTTTAAAACCGTTTTCTATTACTTTTTTGAATGTGGGAGGACTTTGTAATTCCAATCTATAACTCATTTCCTCCATCAAGTTGTCAATGAACAACTCCATCTTTTCTTTCTCAGGAATGGATCTAGGATATCTAGCGAACAGTCGTTGCCATCTTTGCAAAAAAGTTAAGAACGTTTCCCCGTTGTTTTGTTTTAGGTTGTAAAGATCCTTTATTGTAACATCATGTTGGATGTTAAATGAGTATTGGGAGATGAACTTGTTGACAATTTCTTCAAAAGTCCTAATCCTTGGTTGTATTTTTGAGAACCACTCCATACATGTATCCCCCAAACTTCTCGGAAATAACTTTATTAAGTAAGTTTCCTCTTGGGAAAACTCAAGGCTCATTGTTTTGAACTCCCGAATATGATCTATTGTATCTGTTCTTCCATTTTACTTGTCGTACTTTGGGAATTCACAGTGTCTTGGAAAAGGTATTAGGCCAACTGTTGCGTGGAAAGGATAAGGACAAATGTCCTATATCACATATCTTTTAGTACTTCCTTTCATAATATCCTGTATCTGTTGTTGTAATAGTTGCATTTGGGATGTCAAAGTAGCAACTAGATCTATTGTTTGTGTGGGTTGCAGTATTTCAGTCTCACTTGTTCTAGGTGCTTCCTTCAAAAGATTGACATCAAAGTCTTTGGGAAGTTTGGCACCTGATTCAACCAACATCAAAAGATACTTCTCCATATCTTGTTCTAATATTTTCTCCATAAATTTATGGAACTTGGGATCTTGTTGAGTTGTTTCTATATCCTCTGGAGTTATTTCGTTCTTATCGTTGTGGTTTAGATTGTTCCAAGGATTTTCCTCTGCCATTGTTTGAGATGTTTCAAGTTCTTGCTCATAGAGCTAGTGAAGATTGGCATACAAATTGTTACTCTTTTTTCCAAAATGTTGATCTTCTATGTTGAGAAAAATTTCAATTAAACTTTTAACAAAAATTCGAATAAGATGATTGATCTTATTGATGAGACTATGCTAAAAAATTTGATTACTGTACTTGGTTTCATGATAAAGGATGATAGTATCCTGATGATGAAAAATTTAGTGTAGTAATCGATTATGTATTTTGATTTTGACACTTGTGATTTGCAAGATCTTGTTTCAGTTGATAAGATTTGAAATTTGCATAAACCTTTTTGTTTTCGATCTCTAGACAGTGATTCTGATTAAAAAGAAACTTGGTTCTGATGAAAACTGTGGATAAAATGATAGACTGACTGACTGGTAAAAATTTTGAAATCTCTATTTTGAAAGCCCTAAAATAGAGGACAGAGACACTATTTCACATAAGCACTAGAACAGAGTTTCGAAGCGGTGAAACAAGCGACAAAAACACTATCTTGATAGAAGCGCTAAAATAGTGTCTGAAAGCGTTGCAGAAAGTGATGGAAGCGCTACTTTACAGAAGCACTGAAACAATGCATGAACGCGCTGTAGATTTTGATGGAAGCGCTATCTTGACAAAAGCACTGAAACAGTGCATGAAAGCATTGTAGAATTTGATGGAAGTGTTGTTTTAATGAAAGCACTAAAATATAGACTGTAAGCGCTGAAATAGTGCCCGAAAGCACTATTTCACGGAAGCGCTAAAATAGTGACCCGAAGCGCTGAAACAGGATTCCAGAGTGCTAAAAATAGGACTTTAAGACTCTCTATTGTAGAATTTGATCTGGCCTTGTGGCATACTATATCATGGATTGTGGAAGATAAGAAGGATGTATGCGCTGACTACGATTGTGATACTAAGTGAGAGCTCTTCTTTGGAAGAAGGCTCGTGAATAGAGTGGTTCTATTGCGTAATCTAAAGTGTGACCCCTAGCAAAATCATGATATATGTGGATGAATGTTCTATGTTGCAAAAGGAGTTTTTGATTTTGATATAGAAAATTCCCTCTTTTCAATTTATGTCGATAACTGAGAGGGTCCTTGGGTTTTATGATTATGATTTTCCTCTTGAGAAATGTGGTGGACTTCCACTTTTGCAGCATGGATTTTTTGATGTTACTTGACTTTGTTGATTTTTTAGGATGATCCTTAATTTGATTTTAATGAATTTATGAAAACATAGCAAGCAATTTTGAATAATTGTTTTAACTGAATAGATCGTGTATGTTCAAGAATCACAAATGATTCTTATTGATTTTGATGGGTTGCTTTGACAATTGTACACAAATAAAACAGACTCACACTTAAGGACAAGTAGGTCATCATTATACTCACAACCCACATCTTGAATTGCGTTGACGCACACAGCCTTGTCACCCCTTAGAGGGCGCCCGTGTTTTTGTCATTTCTAGGCACGTACTTAGAGTTGGATTTCTTGTCCTCTGAGCAAACAGTCCTTGATAATTATATGGTGAGTGTCTTGGGGGAAGATTCTTCCCTCCCCTTGCACTGTGAGTATGATAATGTATGGATACTGACTCGGCAAGATACTACTCTATGGTTCGTAAATAGGGCTTCCATGTGGTGCAACAATTGATAAAATCCCTCAGGAAACCCTACAATCTTTAGAACAAAGATTTTGGGGATGGTTATCTTGCTCACTACCATCAAGTTGGACTTTCATCAACAACTTGCATTTTTATTATAGTGGGTTGGAATCTTTGGCTTTAGGTGTTCCCACTTAGGTCATTCCCATAGGGTGAGTACTTTTTCCCACTACGGCAGGCCTTCTAAAGGATTTAATAAAGCGTGAATAGCATGAAGTAAAAGTGAATCTAGTGCTTTGGTCACCTAGTTAAGGGGAGAGCATAAGCATAATCACCACAAGAACAACATATAATTTGTTCTTTTTTAAGCCCAAAAAGAAATTTTCTAATCTATGTGAAGGTGTTTCTTCATAGAAATCATGTTGTTCTTTTTAACTTGTACTGTAAAAATATTCTGACTATCCTAGGATTGATAAATTTTCTTTTAAGAAAACAAAAAGTGGCTACCCTAGGATTGATATATTTTAGAAACCAGGAAATGACTATCCTAGGATTGATAAATTTTAGAAAACTAGAAGTGACTATCCTAAGATTGATAATTTTTAGTCCAACTGTGAAAAAAAAAAAAAAAAATAAATAAAAATCTGCGCGCCATGTCGGATCTAGACTGAAATTACAAAAGCGTTGGAATAGTCCACTGAAGCACTATAAATATTACCTGATGCGATAAAACACAAAAGCATCGAAACAAGACACCGAAGCTTCGAAGTTTGCCATGTAAGTGCTAAATCACCGATGCACTGAAATAGGTGATGAAAGCGCTAAAAGAAAACATGCCATGAACCTGTATGACACTTTCCAGAAAAATTGTAAAATTGAGGTTAAGGCCTCACGGTGGGTGCCAAAATTTAAGTGATGAATTAGGTGTAAAGCACAAAACACTTCTTAATACGACATTATATCAAAGACAAATCAAATTTAACTAATTCAAAGCAATAATCTACTGAAAGCGTCATATTGTTCTCTATCTCCAAAGATTTATTAAATCACAATGGCTCTCAGATTGTGAGTGCACTACGATTGTTAAAATGACAATTCAAAGAACGAGATGGATGCTAAATACAAGAAACTAATCCTATATGATGATTTCTAAGTGATCAAACATGAAAGTTGACAAATGAAGAGCTACAAGAGGCAACCATGATATGAAAATTTGATTGCTTGATGCTTGGTAAATTGGATGCTTGAATGCTTGGATGAAATTCTGCAGAGTAAACTTGATAACCTGGGATCCTTTTCTTGATTCAATGAGGCTTTATTTATAGATTTCCTGGTTGTAGAAATGCACAGGGAAGGCATTGAGAGGCTTGGATTCAATCTGGAGGATTGAATGGTGAAAGATGGAGGATATTGAGAGAATTTTAGAGATTGTCTCTACCCATGAAAACACTAGGCAAGAGAAGAGGAATGATTGATGGAGGAGGATTGAGAGAAGATTTTGGAATTTGCTTCCAATTTGTTTTCAAAACTTTCCGTGAAGTTTCAATGCATTAATTGTGA
The DNA here is from genome assembly GCA_007115665.2 of Sequoiadendron giganteum. Classification (NCBI taxonomy): domain Eukaryota; kingdom Viridiplantae; phylum Streptophyta; class Pinopsida; order Cupressales; family Cupressaceae; genus Sequoiadendron; species Sequoiadendron giganteum. The sequence continues at coordinate 250,392,323 of CM021109.1, read as the reverse complement.
CATATTTTAGACATAAATTAGACAAAGGATAACTAATTCATTTTTGATGAAATGTAGATGGAATATTCTTTATGCTTTAATTCAAATATTTTGATTTATTTAAACTAGCAAAAGAAGGATAAATAATTTAATAAAACGAACTATAGAAGTTGTTTATTAAATTAAACAGAAGAATATGGTAATTAATCAATAAAGTGTTTGATCTTTATTTAATTAAATTAAGATTGATGTGATAGATTGAAATAGGGATTTGATAATTAAATTGAACAAAGTATTTAATTAAGATGAATTTAAATGTGAACTATATAAATAAATATTTCTATTTATTCAATTTGTAGAAGAAATTAGGATAATTAATCAAATAATTCATATTTAATTAATTGGATGCTCCAGACTATTTTTAGGTGTATACATCAATAATAAATATCTATGTTTCTTTTATGCTTTTCCCTTCCTTGCTTCCAAAAACAATTTTTTTTCTTAATTCATGCAAATTCTCCAGTTAACAAGAGAGTTCGATCCTCAATATGTGCTTGATCTCCAAAAAATGGTGGCTAACACTCCAAGTTTCATTCCTTGATTGCATACTTAATTAATTGTGAAGTAATTGTTTTCAAATTGTAAACTGCTGTTTTGTTTTCAATTCCAATTTTTGAACGCATTGAATTTATTTATAATTTCCATTTAAATAACCACATTAAATATATATATATATATATTCTTATTTTATCATATATATTTCTTCTTTCATTTATAAAATGCAGAAATAAGAAATAAATCAATAACACGATTTTTTACTTTTTATATATTTCCACAATTAAAAGTTTATTCCAATATTTTAAAATAAAATGCATTATTATTTTCAACTGAAAATAAAAGATTTAAATAAAGAAATAATAAATTGAATAAAATCAATTTTCTCACAATAAATATCAAATCGCCATTTAAAACAAACATATTCTTTTTCACAATTACGTTCAAGCAAAAGTATAGTCATAATAACCATTAAAATTTAAACCATTTAATCATTATGAAAATACATTATAATTAATTAAGTGGTGTGTGAAATTCCATCATCCTCATTAATGTCTAATGGCTAAAACGACTCTACCTATACAATGTTCTCGCCTTCATTCTCATTCACTTGTTCCTACATTCACTTCCCTCAAATTCTCATCAACAATGACAATCCTCAAATTTCATTATAATGAATTTCAAATCATTTAATTTGCATTTAAATATCAATTTCAATTTATATAATCATCTAACATAAACATTGAAATTCTCATGATTGATAATCGCAATAAAATAATTGATAAAATCAGTACGTGACATTAAAACTAATTGCAAATGGATGCTTAGAATTGACTGAGATGACTTTATTAAGTGTTAGTTGTTAAGAGTATTTTTAAGGCCATCTTTATGTAAATGGTTGAGATCTTAAAAAGTAGTGAGAAATCTAAGATTAAGTTGTCTTTTATTTAACTAAATAATAAAAGTCATTTAGTTAATTAACAAATATTTGATTAATTAATTAATTTTGAATGAATACAAAAATTCATCTAATTAATTAGTAATGTGGTGATGACATGGTGTTAGAAGGTGATGTTAGGATGTAGTGAAATTTAAGTTTCTATAAATATTACATTTAATTATTATAAAGTGTTAGAATATTTTATTTATTATTATATAAGTAATTCAATTGATTACGGTGTAAATGGATAATGGCTTGCATATCTGGTGCAAGATTTTCAATGTTACTTAATGGCTCATCTGTAGGCTTTTTCAATTCGTCTCAAGGTGTTCGTCAAGGTGATCCTTTATCACCTTTCTTATTTATCATCTTGGCTGAGGCTTTGAGTAGGTCTTTTAAATCGGCAAATTTGCAAGGTAAGATTAAAGGGGTCATTTTTCCAGGTACAAATTTACCAGTAACTCATTCTTTATTTGCTGATGATACACTTCTCTCTGGCAAAGCTAACATGGCAGAAGCAAAAAGCATAAAAAATATTTTAGATAATTATACAAAGGTTTCTGGCCAAAACGTAAATGGAGATAAGTCAAAGATTTATCTGTTTAATACTAAAGATTCAACTGTTAAATCTATAGTTAAACTTTTTGGCTTCAACCAAGATCAGCTGCCAAGCAAATATCTTGGGATTCCTTTCTTTTTAGGTCAGAATAGGGTATTGCATTGGAAAAAAATAATTCAATCTATTCAATCTAAATTGTTTTCTTGGAAAGGAAGATGGTTATCATTAGTAGGAAAAATTCTCTTGGTTAAATCCGTTCTTTCGTCCATTCCAAACTATTTTATGTCAGCTCTGAAAGCTCCCAAGTCTATATTACTTCAAATTCAGAAATTGATTACAAAATTCCTATGGTCAGGGAATGTGGACACTAAAAAAAAGATACCATTAATCTCTTTAGAAGCTATGTGCAAGGATAAGTTAATTGGAGGGGTAGGTCTCCATTCTCTTGGTAATAGAAATTTAGCCTTAGGGGCTAAAATGACTTGATGGCTATTTTCAAAGCCTTCCCTAAAATGGTGTAATTTTATTCAAAATAAATATTTGGATAATCAATTTCCTTCCAGAATTTTTACTGTCTCTGATCCTCCATCAGGTTTGGCAATGTGGAATTTCCTCCTGTTGTGCAGGAAATTAATTCTCCCCCATTTATCTTGGGAAATAAATGATGGAAAACATGTACATTTTTGGAATGATTCATGGAGTGGGTATAAGAAGTTTAAAAGTCATAATTTGGAATCCTCAATAAATTTCTTGTCACAAAAATATGGTCCATATGTATATCAATATTTTGATGATGTGGAATCATTAACTGGTAAAGTCAATTGGAAATTTTTTGCTTCAGAACCAATTGATAATAATCATAAGGGTATCATTGCCTCCTTATTGAAAGATAGAATAGTCTTTGTTTCATCATGTGCAGACAGATTAGTCTAGTCAAAATAACCCTCTGGTTGCTATTCTGTCAAAGAGGGTTATCTTTCCATCTCTAAATCCATTTCTCAAT
>CM021109.1:250287680-250389187 GCA_007115665.2 Sequoiadendron giganteum | reverse complement strand
TATCTTGAATGCAAAGCTTGCTTAGATAATGAACTCTACACCACAATTGTAAGTGCAATGACAAACATGATGAATGTGATATTCGACATGATGATTGATGCTTGAAGAATGCTCTTGAAAGGCTAATAATCTTCCCTTGAAAGCCTGATAAGCTTCCCTTGAAATCAATGAATTCTCTTGTGAACTTAATTTTCTACTAGGATGGGTACTTGAATTCTTGGGGTGTTAGGATTAAAATGAGTGAAATAACCTTGTATTTATACTCAATTATGTAAGAATTCCTAAAATTACAACACTTCAAGCCGACATTGCATCTTGGAGAATAAAATATTTCCAAAGATTTAAATTAAATTTGATTTTTGATTTAAGGGAGGCTCATTCACCACCTTGGGAAAATGGGCCCCACCTAAGGGGAATAATTCACCTAGAATGGTGAATGTGTCCTACCTTAGGAATTTGAGGTGGGTTTTGAAGGATTTGATGTTTTAAATGCCATTTGTTATGATTATCCTAAAAAATATACCAAAAGAAGGATTGTGGATGAAAAAAAGGGCCAATTAAAGAATAAGAGAGCCCAATTATTGATGTCAATCCTAGAGGAATGTGAAAGTGTGTTACAACACTTTACAACACACCAAATAAGGCAAGGATAAGAGAAATTATGATGAAAATAAAGTTAATTATGCTTAGAAATCCTAGAAAAGTGTGAAAGTGTATCACAACACTTTACAACACCTTTGCAAGGCATCATTAAAGTACACTAGTTCACATGGGCCAAAGAACTATTGTGAATGTGTTATTCACATTACAACACTAAATCAAGGCCAAACTGAGCCAAAATCCACAAGAAGGAGCTAAACAAGAACGAAAAAGGCTAAGGACCCTTTGTTCGACATTACATTTAGCCCCCACTTTAGTGAGAGGATGAACTTGCTTCAAACTCACACTAAAGTGGAAAAACACACATCAAGGGAGGGTTCCAATGTACTCATGCTAGGAAGATGAGATGACAACAATAGGAAGATGAGATGACAACAATCAAGAGGGATGAGCAAGGCCCCAGGATCAAGATCTCATGGCAAACCAACATGAGTAAAAAGGAACACACAGTAAAATGATATAAAGAACAATAATAAGGACAATCATAAAATGCCAAGGATGAGAAAGAGAAATGAAGGAGAAAGTCAAAATAATATCTAACCATTTGTCCAATGTGATGTGGATTAAATATAGGCTATTTGTCCGAGAAAAATAAATGCATACTCACTCTGAGGTGATAGAACTCATGGTTGTTTGTCGGGTGAGAAGTCCAAAAAGGGTGCGAAACATACACTCATGGATGGTATGTACTCACACACACATGCAAGTAGCTATGGGGAAATTCATTTCATTGGTTGGGCTTCCTACTCAAACCATACCAAAGTTATACCTCTCGATAACTTTAATAAGGTGCCACACAAAAATAAATGATTTGGTTTTCGAGCTTCATGAGACAATAAAAAATTTGTATGGGTGGTGTAAGTGGTGACTTAGGTGTAAAGCATAAAACACTTCTTAATACAACATTATATCAAAGAAAAATCAAATTGAATCAATTCAAAGCAATAATCTACTGAAAGCGTCATATTGTTCTCTATCTCCAAAGATTTATTAAACCACTATTGCTCTCAGATTGTGAGTACACTATGATTGTTACAATGACAGTTAAAAGAACAAGATGGATGATATTGCAATGATATGGAGCTAAATCGATAATACTAGATGATAAAGAATTAAACTAGCATGACTTGACATGAAAAAGATAATTGCAGCTACAGGAGGCAGCCATGGTATGAAAACTTGATGGCTGGATATTGGATGCTTGATGCTTGATGTGCTTGATGCCTGAATTCCTACAGAGTAAGAGTGCATAAGTTAGATTCTCTGGGTCCTTTTCTTGGTTCAATGAGGCTGTATTTATAGATTTCATGGCTATAGAAATGCACAGGGAAGACATTGAGAGGCTTGGATTCAATCTGGAGGATTGAATGGTGAGATATGAAGGAGATTGAGAGAATTTTGGTGATTGTCCCTACCCATGAAGACACGAGGCAAGAGAAGAGGAAGGATTGATGGAGGAGGATTGAGAGAAGATTTTGGAATTTGTCTCCAATTTGTCTCCAAAACTTCCCGTGAAGTTTCAAAGCATTAATTTTGACATATTTTAGACATAAATTAGACATAGGATATCTAATTCATTTTTGAGGAAATGTAGATGGAATATTCTTTATGCCTTAATTCAAATATTTTGAATTATTTAAATTAGCAAAAAGGGGATAAATAATTTAATAAAATAAACTATAGAAGTTGTTTATTAAATTAAACAGCAGAATATGGCAATTAATCAATAAAGCGTTTAATCTTTATTTAATTAATTCAAGATTGACGTGATAGAATAAAATAGGGAAATTATAATTAAATCAAACAAAGTATTTAATTTTGTTTATTTAATTAAGATTAGGTATTAGAAGAATTTAAATGTGAATGTGAATGTGAACTATATAAATAAATATTTCTATTTATTCAATAGTAGAGGAAATTAGGATAATTAATCAAATAATTCGTATTTAATTAATCGGATACTCCAGACCAATTTTAGGTGTATACATTTTGCGCCTCTTCGAAGTGATGTTTTTATGCATTGCTTCAAAGAAAATTTTGCTGCTACTACCAGGATTGATGATAAAAAATAATTTTGTATGCCTGAGACATTGATTTCTAGATGATTGTCAATAATATGCCCCCTCGGGAGATAAGTTAATGATTTGATGATTTTTAGAATTTTTTGAAATTTAATGATTTTATGATGATTTGATAAAGATACGATGATGAAATAATTTATCTCCCGATAAATGATGAACAAATATAGCCCGTAGATCAATTTCAATTAATTTCATGAATAAAATTAATCAAAATATAATATAACCCCTCAAAAAATCCCTTTCCAAAAGGTATATATAGTCCAAAAGGTCATTTTCAAAGTCATTTGCACTTTTAAGTTTGAAAATTCTTTGATAGAGACATTTCAGCCAGCTGGAGTAGGATGCCAATCCCTTACCACACTCATCATTTCAAGCGCATTCAACATCACAGATGGCCGACCGTGTATGGACCTCCGGTATGTACCCGTTAACCTCCTTGTACTTCATGAAATTCTATTTTTTATGCATTTTATAGCTTTCGGCATTTTTTTCTTGTTTTAGCCCTTCCAAGTTGCGTTGTAGCACTTTCACTCTGGTGTAGCGCTTTGAGTTTGTAGATTAGCGCTTTAAGTTTTAGCACTTGTGTTAAAATATCTAGTGCTTCCATAGGGTAATGTAGCGCATTTGATGTTATAGCACTTAGGATTTGAAAGTTAACGCTTTGATGCCAGATTTTAGCGCTTAGAGAGTTCTAGCACTTTGATTTGGTTGATTAGCACTTTCATGACATGTCTTAGTGCTTCTGGTAAAGTGGCACTTTGACGGACTGTTGTAGCACTTTGATGCGGTTAAATAGTGCTTAGGGTGAAATAGCGCTTCAGATGCCTGTTATAGCGCATCGGAGTGCTAAAGTAGCGCTTTCGAGATTTAGCACTTTGGGTTGCTGATTTAGTGCTTTTGAATGATAAAGTAGTGCTTTTGGGATTTAGCGCCTTGGGTGCCTGATTTAACACTTCCATGTTAGAATTGAAGATTTTGACTTAGGTAACCTTGATTTCGTCACTTCTGATCATGTCCATTCTTTGGATTGGTATGATTGATAATCCAAATTCCTGATGTTGGATTGTGATGATTTAAATAAGACTAACTACTCATGATAGGCGAGAAGAAATCCTATTTGTGATGATCTTCATGATAGGTGAGGAAATGATTCAATATCTGATAAATCTCATGATAGGTGAGATTAGATAATGTTTGATGAACCTCATGATATGCAAGGTTTGTTGATGTTCGCCTATGAATTTTGATCGAAAATTCACACCAAATTTTTTGGAATAGACTTGATAGTAGAATGATTTTTGATTTCTTGACATAGTTCACTGATTGTAGATTTTTCATTATGATGATAGGAGGATTTGGGTACTCTCCAGATGCAAGAGCAGTTTCCATGGACCACAGACTTGATACCTCATCTAACACCAGATGAGCTTTAGGTGATAGGTCGATGCGGCTTGACCAATTTGCTTGATATGCCCCAGATTAGGATTAATCGGGGTCTGTTGACTGCTTTGGCTAAGAGGTGGCAGAATGATCACAACACCTTTCATCTACCCAACGGCGAGATGAGGGTCACACCTGAGGATGTGTGGCGGATTCTATGTATTCCATTCATGGGAAAGATTGTAGTGTATGATTCCCATGGGAACGAGGGTAGAGATGCTCTTCGTAGTGTATTCCAGGATCAAGATATTGAGGGTCCAAGCGTCCGATGGAGGAGGATTGTCGATTCCTATGTGACACTACTAGAGTTCTAGCTAGATTTATTGGAGGCTTCCTTTTCCCTGATTGCAGGTCAAAGGGATTCCTCGTTGGCTGGGGCAGGACTCTAGAGAGCATGATGGTACATGGTACTAGATATGCGTGGGGGATGTGCATGTTGGCACATCTTTATCATGATCTTCATTCAGTTGTGTACCTAGGGGCATGTAGCTTATTAGCAGGGATGAACCTATTACATGTGTAGGCATGGGAGCATTTATCTATTGCTCAGCCATTTCCAATGGCAGATAGACCAGCAAGCAAACCCTATGTGTTTAGATACAGTGGTTAGTTTACATAGGCCCGGATGGGCAAGTTAGAGCAATGGAGGTGAGTGTTTGATGACATAGAGACTATTACCTGACATCCATAGCTTGACTATGAACAGTGGGACGAGGATGATGCAGTGTTGGGATTACTCTACAATTCTATGTATCTGATCGATTAGACACCGTTTGTCCTAGAGAGATTTCTGCTTCACCAAGTATACAAATATTATGACATTGTTCAGTTTATGCCATAGGGGGTAGCACACTATCCTAGGCGGCGGATGGATATTCCTGATTGAGGGCCTTGTTTATCATATGATGTGTTAGTAGAGGGATACAGCGCATTGCATTCATCACCCTGGGACATGCAGAGAGACATTGCAGAGGCACCAGTCACTAAGGAGTATGTTGCCTTCTTGGCCTTGGTTCCACATCCTCGCATTACCATTCTAGATGAATCAACACCATTACCCATAGAGGAGGATGTGGCAAAGGGTTTCGCAGAGAGTGAGGGTGGTTCTCCGGTAGGTACGAGCATGGAGAGTGGCAGTGACGACAACAACAATGATGACTGTGATGGTGGCAGTGGAGGGGACAGAGGGGTAGGACCATCCAACAGTGGTCCATCATCTAGTAGGCCTCGTAAGAGGTGAGCAGTTACAGTACCACCTATGGACTATCAGAGATAGATTGTAGGTCTCCAAGCACAAGTTCAGACACTGAGGGGCAGTTGGTACAGGCCAGGGGTATGCTCATTCAAACCCAGACATAGATGCAGGCTCAGGCTCAAGCTCATGCTCAGGCGTTAGCGCACATTTAGGGATAGTTTTCCGCTATATAGATGTAGGTTGCCACTTTGATAGCCGAGCGAGATAGTGCTCAGGAGATTGCCGAGAGGGCATAGGAGATAGCAGAGACCCTACAAAGAGTGGTTGATGGAACCTTAGTAGGAGATTATATGAGGGAGGTTCTGCGGGCTGGCCGAGAGGCAGATTTTTATAGAGGTAGATATCATGATGTCATGCCTATTGAGCGCAGAGTCAGCTATGTTACCTCGAGATCTAGGTGGATGCACACACGGACAGTCAGTGAGGGAGTGACACAACCTCCACGTAGAGATCCCAAAGATCCTGGTTCTTCTGGGGGTAGTGGTGGTATGGGTCCTTTCGGGGGTGTTGGTGGTACTGGTCCTGTTGGGCCTGTACATTCTGGCAGTAGCATATCGTAGATGTTATTGTGATTCTCCTTTTTGAGACATGATTTATATTATGATGTACCCCATTTTTGATGATGTATCTTTATGCCAAACTTCAATGTATACTTGACACTTGATGATATATATATATGAGATGCAGTTGATGTGATTTTATGATGGTTTATGATTTCTATGTGATGGATGCATTTATTATGTTGATCTATGTAATATGTGATGATTTTATTTCAAATGTGATGATGTAATGATAAACGTTTTTTATTTCATGCAACGATTTAATGATAAATGTATGTGTAGAATATATGATATATGGATATACGATGTGATGTATGAATTTCGAAATGATGATTTATATGAATGTGCGAATGTGATAAAAATGCATGGATGGATGGATAAATGTTGTTTATTTTATGTAATGATAAAATTGATGATCTGGTGAATGGTAAAATGTATGAATGTAATGATAATATTGACATGAATCATTATTTATTTTATATGTGATAAAATGTATGGATGATAATGTAATGACTATTTTTATGGTAAAAATGAACATGATGTACTTATGGTACAATTTAATTCATAATTTATTTGATGTATGATGAAAATGCATGAATGATGAAATGATGAAACTAAATGATGAGATGATGACTATGTTTTTGATGATTTTTGAAATTATGTCAAGTATACTTAGTCTTATTTGTAGATAAGATAATCATTGATCGGAACCCTTTATGCAAAAAATACTCTACAGATAATTAATATGATGAATGTAATCAAATTTTTAACATGCAACTATATGCAAAAATGATTGTCATTTTAACAGTACCTTTGTGCTTTTTGTCATCATAGAGCTTTATTGGATGTTGAAAGTGAGTACAAGCGTCAATGGTATGTGTTAGACCAATGATGACCTTAGTGCTTCTTTCATGATTTTTGATATTGCAAGAGAACACAAGCATCTAGGTATGATTTAACCGAGATGAACTGAGCATTCTTTGCATAAATAGACAGTGATTAATCATTTCAATGTGTGAATTCTGAATTTCATCGGTGATACATTTGTATAGCACATCCCTCGATAATTCATACATTTATATGATTAACTTACAGGCAACAGATAATAATAACATCATTCTTCTTCCTTGTTTCTCTAGTTCAATACATCATTGAGTTACTCCAAAGAAATGATAATAAAAAATACAATTTTTCCATTATTGACTTAGAGTGTTTCATTCATTATTCAGATTTTAGATCATCCATCCTGATTTTTCCTATGCTTTTGTGATTTTCGAGATTTTGTCCAAAGACTTAACCTACTAACCTATCCTGGGGGTCTCGGGGTCTGATCAAAGATTAGTCTTGCCTACGTTATACATGCAGAGACCATGTAGTTCGACTGACTCAGACCTATGTTTTTGGATTTTGCATTTTCAGACTTAACTTATTTTGACATGTTTTTGGTTTTTCAAAAATGATATGGATGGGTGATGACTTTCTGACGATGATTGATGTTGCGCTTTGATCTTTGTTTTTTTGGATTTTTTTCTATACTGTTGTGTGCCCATTTGATGGAATTGATGTTTTTGTTGCCCCTAGTGATATCCAGATGTTGCCCCAAGCTTTGGAGTGATACTTGTTTTTTTGAAAATGATTTTGATATGGATGCAAAGATGGCAAGACTACTGACATGATATGAAATGGTACTGACTACCAGACTAATGATCCTGATATGTATCAAAATAGATGGGAAAGATGATCTTAGAATCACATACGATGCCTATTTCCAAGTTTTCACCATATGCTTGATTACACTCTTGTGTTTTTTTGTATTTCTCATTTTTCTCATTTTCTTTCTTTTTGTATTTTGTATTTTTTTTTTGTATTTCTGCATTGCCAGGTTTTGATCAAGGGAACAATTTTCAGAAGTTTGAATCGTGCACTAGGAGATTCAAGCATAGAATTTTTGGAGATGAATACTTTTGATAGGTTCATCAAACAAATCCCCTTTTGACGTTGATAATTGATATGCTCCTAATCCATACACTGATATAACGACAAAGGGACCAAGCCAGTTAGGCTCAAATTTTCCTTTCTTCTCCTTGTCTTGCTGATTCCTAGGGTTTTCTTTTAGTACCAAGTCACCAACCTGAAAGATCCTTGGTTTTACCTTGCAGTTTTAACTTCTTAACATCCTCTATTGATAAGCCGTTAGATGATTAACAACTTGTTGATGACACTCATCCAAAAACTCTAGTTCCTGTAGTCTAGATACCTCATAGTCTTCATCTAAAATGATACCTCTGAGTGATACATGAAGGGATGAAATTTCAACTTCAATATGCAATATGGCTTCTGATCCATACACCAAGGCATATGGAGTAGCTCCTCTCGGTGTTCTGATACTTGTTCTGCAGGCCCATAGTGCAGGATTGAATTGAACATTCCAATCACGTCCAACATCATTAACCGTCTTTTTGAGAATTTTGATTATTTTTTTGTTTGAGGCCTCTGCTTGGCCATTCCCTTGAGGATAGAACGATGTTGAAAACCGATGTTGGATATGAAATTTATCACATAGTTCTTAGACATCTTGATTCTTGAAAGGTCATCCATTATCAATGATAATGGATTGAGGGATTCCATACCGACATATTATGTAGTTCAAGATGAAAGAGGAGATATGCCTCCCAGTGATGGTTGTAAGAGGTACTACTTCAATCCATTTTGTGAAATATTATGTAGCTGTTATAATGAACTTGTGTCCATTGGATGAAGATGGATTTTATTTTCCTACCAGATCTAGGCCCCATTGACAAAAAGGCCTTGTCGATGTGAAGGGATGTAGTTCTTGTGCTGGTGCATGAATCGGATTGTTGTGGAGCTGACACTTTTGAAATTTATTAACAAACTGGTAGGATTCTTTCTCCATGCATGGCTAATAATATACCAAATGGAGGAGTTTTTTATCTAGAGTTATCCCACTCGAGTGAGTGCCACAAATACCCTTGTGAACCTCTCATAGGGTTGTTTTAGATTTGTTGTGTTCTAGACATCGGAGTAAAGTACCATCAAGACCTCGACGATAAATTATGTTGGTGATTAAAGTATGTCGTGCGGATTGGCGGATGAAGTTTCGTTTTTGGTTTTTGGGTAGATCAGGAGGAAGGACATCATTCTTTAGGTAAGAATAGGTCGTTTGATAGATGAAGGTTTTGATGGTTTCTATATGGAAAATGGTAGCGGATTCTGGATTATTATGGGAATAACATGATACTTTTTCTACCATAAAATCATAACAAACACACTTCTCAGGTAATTGTAGTAACAAAGCAATTGTAGCCATAGCATCCACAAATTTGTTCTCAGCTCTTGGAATTTGATCAAACTTGATACTGACAAAGGACTGTTTTAGATTATCTAATTGTTGCTTGTAGGGCATCAACTTTTCATCTTTTGTTTGATACGCGTCATTTACTTGATAAATGACTAGTTAAGAATCCCCATATACTTGCAAGTCCGTGATTTTCCATTGAATTGCTATTTTGACCCCAATGATTAATGCTTCATATTCTGCCACATTATTTGTACACTGAAACATTAATCTATAAGATTTTGGAATGGTGTGTCCTTGTGGAGAGATGAAAAAAATTCCCGCTCCCGATCCTCGTTGTGTATACGATCCATCAAAATATAATATCCATTGTTGGGGCATCACTGTCAGAATGTTTGCATCTGGAAAATCCATGGTCATTGGTCGATCATCTGGTAAAGGAGCCTCTGCTAATTGTTCAATGATTGCCTGACCCTTGATTGCCTTTCTCTCTACATATTGAATGTCAAATTCACTTAATAGCATGACCCATTTTTCCAGTCTACTTGTTAAGGAAACTTTACTGAGTAGATATTTTAAAGGATTGATCTTTGCTATTAGCTTGATTGTATGAGTTAGCATGTAGTGTCTCAGCTGTTGAGTAGCGAATACCACCGTCAAGAAAGATTTCTCTATGAAAGTGTAATTGATTTCATATCCATTTAAAGTTCGGCTGATATAGTAGATAGCATGTTCTTTTCCTTCATAATCCTCTTGTGCTAATAGTGCCCCCAAAGAGATATCTGTTGTGGCAATATAAAATATGAGAGGCCGTCCTTCTGTTGGTGGCATGATAATAGGTGGTGATATTAGATACTATTTTATTTGATTGAACTTTGTTTCACACCCTTCGTCCGACTTGAAAACTATATTTTTATGCAATAGATGATTAAAAGGATGACTTTTGTCCGCCAGCTAGGAAATGAATCTTCTGATTGATTGTAGCCTTCCCTGTAGTGATATGAGTTGACTTATATTCTTAGGAGGTGGCATCTCCATAATTGCTTTGACTTTCACTAGATCCACTTCAATTCCCTTTTCTGAGACAATGTACCCTAATAGTTTTGCTGATGTGACCCTGAAGACACACTTCTTGGGGTTTAACTTGACATTGAATTTCTCCATCCGTGTGAAGATTTTGTCTAGGATATGCAGATGTCCTTCCCTAGTACTTGATTTTTCCAAGATGTCATCCATGTAATCCTCCATGAAGGTGTGCATCATATCATGGAAGATTTTCATCATTGCTCTTTGATAAGTGGCTCTTGCATTCTTTAGACCAAATGGCATGACATTCCAGCAGAAGGTTCCCCATGGACATGTGAAAGCCATCTTTTCTTGATCTTCTGGAGCTATTTTTATTTGATTGTACCCAGAGAAACCGTCCATGATTGACAACATAGCATGCCCAACTGTCAAGTCCACAATGATGTCGATATTTGGTAGTGGAAAATCATCCTTCAGGCATGCTTTATTTAGGTCCATGAAATCTGTACATATTCTAATGTTATTGTTTGGATTTGAAATAGGTACAAGGTTTGATATCCATTCGACATAGTCTATAGACTGTATGAATCCAACATCCAATAATTTCTTAACTTTGCCTTTACCATCAATGCGGTATGGGGATGCATTTTTCTTAATTTTTGCTTGACAGGCTTGATTCCTATGGGAAAATACAAGTGATGCATGAGCATATTTGAGTCTAAGCCTAGCATATCAGAATATGACCAAGAAAAGTTGATGCTTCTTTCTTTAAAGAATTTGATGAATTTTGATCTTTCTTGTTATGTCATGGATTCCACCAGATGTAGGATTTTTTCCTTATCTTCAGTGCTGATATTCACAGACTATGTTGGTTCCACTAGGACTGATGATCACTCATGATAGTGTTCCAGAAGAGTGTCAAATCTTCCATCCTTTAGTGCCTCAGAAAGGTTTTCACCATTAGATGCGTTCTTTATTTTTACTTTTTCCAGATCTAATGCTGCCATAGAATGGTTTTCACCATGAGATCTATTTTCCATATTTTTATTTTTACAACTAGAAGATTTGACACCCTCCTTTTGAGTCATGTTGTTATGAGTATTACAGATAAAATTTGTACCCAATTCAGTATGACATAGGAAGTTTACGATGGCATCATCATTTGTAAATATTGGTATATTCAAAGGTTCGACAGGTTCCCAGTCAATGAGTTTAGGATGGATTAATGGCATGAGGTTATTAGATTAATTCAAGGTGATGGGTGTAAGGGTTTGGACAACCATTTCATAATAGTTGTTTATTGGAATATTGAGGTCCATGATGGTACTTTCTTCCAGATTGTCTAGTTCACTCGAGGTCTGTTTGTCCCCACTCGAATCATCGATATTTAGTGACACTGGCATGATTGGTCTAGACCCAGAGCCTTGGCCCTCCTCACATGTAGGTGTATATTGTTGAATGAAACCAATATGAATATCTATGAAAGAAACATCTGAACATGAATCCCATTCATATTCATTTGAATCTATCTCAGAGCTGTTTCTAAGTTGAAGGATTCTTTCCATAGTCTTCTTTTCTAGTTCCTATTTTTCTTCACTAGAGTATCCTAGTACCGACTTCTATTTTGTGTGGAGAGTGAGGGTTGTAATAATCTCTATGATTCCATCCTTTCTTAATCCAACAGGTCCTTCTCCTTCATACCTCATTTTTTCTAAAATAGCTTTTCCTTTTTCATATTTATCAGTGTTGATGTTGACATTTTTGACACTGCTATTTGATGTAGAGGATTCCTCATCTTTGTAGAGCCAATCCAGGATCGCTTTGTTGTCTATTTCATCCTCTATAGTACCCTTTTTGACAAACCTTTCTTGAAGAACTATGACCGGTAATGATGTTTGAGTTTTTATCATAGATGGTTTACCATATGTCCTAGGAGATGGCATTAACTGTGATAGGTTAAGCGATTTCTCCATAGAATATGTTCCCTTTCCTTTGTCAGTCAGTTGTACTTGCTCTTGAAACATTTGTGATAAAGATGTTTGCTGATCCGAATTATCTGTTGATTGAATTTCAATAGGACTTGTTTCTTTTTCTTTACCCTTTTTCTCAACCCACTTGGTGGTGATACTTGGATGTTGTTCTTTGTTGGATGATCATGAACTGGAAGCTTCCCTATTGTGTGGCACCAAGGTATCTTGGGAGATTCTAATTGTGTCGAAATTTTGAGGATGATTGTAATCAACAGATATAGTCAGCTCCTGCCCATTTATGGGGAACTTCAAACATTGATGATATGTCAAAGGTACAACCTGCATTTCAAGGATCCATGGTCATCCCAAGAGAATGTTGTATGTTAATTCTCATTCCAAGACTTGACATGCTATATGTTTCATCGTTGGCCCTACTTGAATGGGTAACATAATTAATCCCTTAGATGATCTTTCCTCCTCATCGTATGCTTTGATAGTCATTTTTCATCGAGCATCAATAGCATTATTTGAATATCCTAGTGCATGGTTTAATTTGAGAGTGCAAATGTTCAGACCAGCTCCCCCATCTATTAGGACCCTCTTGACGCGATGATTATGGATTAGGAATTCGATGTGAAGTGTAGTATTATGGGGATGGTTTAGTGAGATATCATCCTATTAAGAGAATGACATACAATGCAGGGTAGTCAAATGCCCCACCATAGCTTGGAACTGGAAAACATTTAGATTCGTTGGTATCGTAGTGGCTACTAATGCTTGTTCTAAAACCTCCTTATGTGATGGTGATAATTTAAGGAGTTCTAGTATCGATATTTGTGTAGGAATGTTTTGCAGTTGATTGACAATGTTATAATGAGATGGAGGTGAAACCGCATGTGTGGATACAACTCCCTTCAATATTACCTTGGATTGCCCCCTAGTCATAAAATTTGTTGGTTGATGTTCTTAACGGTCTTTGATTTTTAAGACATTGATTTGATTGTTAGAGTTTTGTATGATTGGGAGCGAATCCAAAGGGGTAGTGTTATTAATTATGGTTCCGCTAATGTCATGATCATTTGTATGATTAGTCTCTATTTCGGATAAAAAAAGGATTGTTTTTTCATAGAAATGATTGATGTTCTTACCTTTGTAGTTTGAGGATGATGATGCTCCTTTGTCATAGTTTGGTAAAGGATATTTGAAGGCCGAGTGATCGTTATTGTTTTGGGAAGTTTCCACATATGCTTTGTTGTTGTCGATCAAGTCCTATATTGCGTGTTTCAACTCCATACAATCGTTAGTTTTGTGACCTTTGTTATTATGGAAGTTGCAGTAATCTGCGTCATTCCACCATGGTGGTTTGACCTTTGGATCCTAGAATCGGGCTTCTCGTGCACTGATGAGGCCACTGGTGACCAATTCTTTCATTGCTGATTCTATCGTTTGGCCTAAAGGTGTGAACCTCCACCGATTTGAGGGTTTCTGATATGACTGTGTTTTCACAATTTCATTACTTTGCAGAACATTTGACTTGATAGTTCGGTCATTGCTTTGATTCCTTGATGTAGATGCTATTAAGTTAAAAATTGGTTTGAAATTTTGGGAATCATTCGTTGTTTCAGTGGTAGTTGTGTTTCGATTATTTTGCCAAAATTTTGGTTTGTTGTTGTTTGAGTATTGATTGGAGGAGTTACTTGTGTTATTTGTTTTATCGTTGAAATGCTTGATAACTCCTCTTTTGACTGATGCTTCCTCAATTTTAAAACCGTTTTCTATTACTTTTTTGAATGTGGGAGGACTTTGTAATTCCAATCTATAACTCATTTCCTCCATCAAGTTGTCAATGAACAACTCCATCTTTTCTTTCTCAGGAATGGATCTAGGATATCTAGCGAACAGTCGTTGCCATCTTTGCAAAAAAGTTAAGAACGTTTCCCCGTTGTTTTGTTTTAGGTTGTAAAGATCCTTTATTGTAACATCATGTTGGATGTTAAATGAGTATTGGGAGATGAACTTGTTGACAATTTCTTCAAAAGTCCTAATCCTTGGTTGTATTTTTGAGAACCACTCCATACATGTATCCCCCAAACTTCTCGGAAATAACTTTATTAAGTAAGTTTCCTCTTGGGAAAACTCAAGGCTCATTGTTTTGAACTCCCGAATATGATCTATTGTATCTGTTCTTCCATTTTACTTGTCGTACTTTGGGAATTCACAGTGTCTTGGAAAAGGTATTAGGCCAACTGTTGCGTGGAAAGGATAAGGACAAATGTCCTATATCACATATCTTTTAGTACTTCCTTTCATAATATCCTGTATCTGTTGTTGTAATAGTTGCATTTGGGATGTCAAAGTAGCAACTAGATCTATTGTTTGTGTGGGTTGCAGTATTTCAGTCTCACTTGTTCTAGGTGCTTCCTTCAAAAGATTGACATCAAAGTCTTTGGGAAGTTTGGCACCTGATTCAACCAACATCAAAAGATACTTCTCCATATCTTGTTCTAATATTTTCTCCATAAATTTATGGAACTTGGGATCTTGTTGAGTTGTTTCTATATCCTCTGGAGTTATTTCGTTCTTATCGTTGTGGTTTAGATTGTTCCAAGGATTTTCCTCTGCCATTGTTTGAGATGTTTCAAGTTCTTGCTCATAGAGCTAGTGAAGATTGGCATACAAATTGTTACTCTTTTTTCCAAAATGTTGATCTTCTATGTTGAGAAAAATTTCAATTAAACTTTTAACAAAAATTCGAATAAGATGATTGATCTTATTGATGAGACTATGCTAAAAAATTTGATTACTGTACTTGGTTTCATGATAAAGGATGATAGTATCCTGATGATGAAAAATTTAGTGTAGTAATCGATTATGTATTTTGATTTTGACACTTGTGATTTGCAAGATCTTGTTTCAGTTGATAAGATTTGAAATTTGCATAAACCTTTTTGTTTTCGATCTCTAGACAGTGATTCTGATTAAAAAGAAACTTGGTTCTGATGAAAACTGTGGATAAAATGATAGACTGACTGACTGGTAAAAATTTTGAAATCTCTATTTTGAAAGCCCTAAAATAGAGGACAGAGACACTATTTCACATAAGCACTAGAACAGAGTTTCGAAGCGGTGAAACAAGCGACAAAAACACTATCTTGATAGAAGCGCTAAAATAGTGTCTGAAAGCGTTGCAGAAAGTGATGGAAGCGCTACTTTACAGAAGCACTGAAACAATGCATGAACGCGCTGTAGATTTTGATGGAAGCGCTATCTTGACAAAAGCACTGAAACAGTGCATGAAAGCATTGTAGAATTTGATGGAAGTGTTGTTTTAATGAAAGCACTAAAATATAGACTGTAAGCGCTGAAATAGTGCCCGAAAGCACTATTTCACGGAAGCGCTAAAATAGTGACCCGAAGCGCTGAAACAGGATTCCAGAGTGCTAAAAATAGGACTTTAAGACTCTCTATTGTAGAATTTGATCTGGCCTTGTGGCATACTATATCATGGATTGTGGAAGATAAGAAGGATGTATGCGCTGACTACGATTGTGATACTAAGTGAGAGCTCTTCTTTGGAAGAAGGCTCGTGAATAGAGTGGTTCTATTGCGTAATCTAAAGTGTGACCCCTAGCAAAATCATGATATATGTGGATGAATGTTCTATGTTGCAAAAGGAGTTTTTGATTTTGATATAGAAAATTCCCTCTTTTCAATTTATGTCGATAACTGAGAGGGTCCTTGGGTTTTATGATTATGATTTTCCTCTTGAGAAATGTGGTGGACTTCCACTTTTGCAGCATGGATTTTTTGATGTTACTTGACTTTGTTGATTTTTTAGGATGATCCTTAATTTGATTTTAATGAATTTATGAAAACATAGCAAGCAATTTTGAATAATTGTTTTAACTGAATAGATCGTGTATGTTCAAGAATCACAAATGATTCTTATTGATTTTGATGGGTTGCTTTGACAATTGTACACAAATAAAACAGACTCACACTTAAGGACAAGTAGGTCATCATTATACTCACAACCCACATCTTGAATTGCGTTGACGCACACAGCCTTGTCACCCCTTAGAGGGCGCCCGTGTTTTTGTCATTTCTAGGCACGTACTTAGAGTTGGATTTCTTGTCCTCTGAGCAAACAGTCCTTGATAATTATATGGTGAGTGTCTTGGGGGAAGATTCTTCCCTCCCCTTGCACTGTGAGTATGATAATGTATGGATACTGACTCGGCAAGATACTACTCTATGGTTCGTAAATAGGGCTTCCATGTGGTGCAACAATTGATAAAATCCCTCAGGAAACCCTACAATCTTTAGAACAAAGATTTTGGGGATGGTTATCTTGCTCACTACCATCAAGTTGGACTTTCATCAACAACTTGCATTTTTATTATAGTGGGTTGGAATCTTTGGCTTTAGGTGTTCCCACTTAGGTCATTCCCATAGGGTGAGTACTTTTTCCCACTACGGCAGGCCTTCTAAAGGATTTAATAAAGCGTGAATAGCATGAAGTAAAAGTGAATCTAGTGCTTTGGTCACCTAGTTAAGGGGAGAGCATAAGCATAATCACCACAAGAACAACATATAATTTGTTCTTTTTTAAGCCCAAAAAGAAATTTTCTAATCTATGTGAAGGTGTTTCTTCATAGAAATCATGTTGTTCTTTTTAACTTGTACTGTAAAAATGTGATGACTATCCTAGGATTGATAAATTTTCTTTTAAGAAAAAAAAAAGTGGCTACCCTAGGATTGATACTTTTTAGAAACCAAGAAGTGACTATCCTAGGATTGATAAATTTTAGAAAACTGAAGTGACTATCCTAAGATTGATAATTTTTAGTCCAACTGTGAAAAAAAAAAAAAAAAATAAATAAAAATCTGGCTGCGGCCATGTCGGATCTAGACTGAAATTACAAAAGCGTTGGAATAGTCCACTGAAGCACTATAAATATTACCTGATGCGATAAAACACAAAAGCATCGAAACAAGACACCGAAGCTTCGAAGTTTGCCATGTAAGTGCTAAATCACCGATGCACTGAAATAGGTGATGAAAGCGCTAAAAGAAAACATGCCATGAACCTGTATGACACTTTCCAGAAAAATTGTAAAATTGAGGTTAAGGCCTCACGGTGGGTGCCAAAATTTAAGTGATGAATTAGGTGTAAAGCACAAAACACTTCTTAATACGACATTATATCAAAGACAAATCAAATTTAACTAATTCAAAGCAATAATCTACTGAAAGCGTCATATTGTTCTCTATCTCCAAAGATTTATTAAATCACAATGGCTCTCAGATTGTGAGTGCACTACGATTGTTAAAATGACAATTCAAAGAACGAGATGGATGCTAAATACAAGAAACTAATCCTATATGATGATTTCTAAGTGATCAAACATGAAAGTTGACAAATGAAGAGCTACAAGAGGCAACCATGATATGAAAATTTGATTGCTTGATGCTTGGTAAATTGGATGCTTGAATGCTTGGATGAAATTCTGCAGAGTAAACTTGATAACCTGGGATCCTTTTCTTGATTCAATGAGGCTTTATTTATAGATTTCCTGGTTGTAGAAATGCACAGGGAAGGCATTGAGAGGCTTGGATTCAATCTGGAGGATTGAATGGTGAAAGATGGAGGATATTGAGAGAATTTTAGAGATTGTCTCTACCCATGAAAACACTAGGCAAGAGAAGAGGAATGATTGATGGAGGAGGATTGAGAGAAGATTTTGGAATTTGCTTCCAATTTGTTTTCAAAACTTTCCGTGAAGTTTCAATGCATTAATTGTGACATATTTTAGACATAAATTAGACAAAGGATAACTAATTCATTTTTGATGAAATGTAGATGGAATATTCTTTATGCTTTAATTCAAATATTTTGATTTATTTAAACTAGCAAAAGAAGGATAAATAATTTAATAAAACGAACTATAGAAGTTGTTTATTAAATTAAACAGAAGAATATGGTAATTAATCAATAAAGTGTTTGATCTTTATTTAATTAAATTAAGATTGATGTGATAGATTGAAATAGGGATTTGATAATTAAATTGAACAAAGTATTTAATTAAGATGAATTTAAATGTGAACTATATAAATAAATATTTCTATTTATTCAATTTGTAGAAGAAATTAGGATAATTAATCAAATAATTCATATTTAATTAATTGGATGCTCCAGACTATTTTTAGGTGTATACATCAATAATAAATATCTATGTTTCTTTTATGCTTTTCCCTTCCTTGCTTCCAAAAACAATTTTTTTTCTTAATTCATGCAAATTCTCCAGTTAACAAGAGAGTTCGATCCTCAATATGTGCTTGATCTCCAAAAAATGGTGGCTAACACTCCAAGTTTCATTCCTTGATTGCATACTTAATTAATTGTGAAGTAATTGTTTTCAAATTGTAAACTGCTGTTTTGTTTTCAATTCCAATTTTTGAACGCATTGAATTTATTTATAATTTCCATTTAAATAACCACATTAAATATATATATATATATATTCTTATTTTATCATATATATTTCTTCTTTCATTTATAAAATGCAGAAATAAGAAATAAATCAATAACACGATTTTTTACTTTTTATATATTTCCACAATTAAAAGTTTATTCCAATATTTTAAAATAAAATGCATTATTATTTTCAACTGAAAATAAAAGATTTAAATAAAGAAATAATAAATTGAATAAAATCAATTTTCTCACAATAAATATCAAATCGCCATTTAAAACAAACATATTCTTTTTCACAATTACGTTCAAGCAAAAGTATAGTCATAATAACCATTAAAATTTAAACCATTTAATCATTATGAAAATACATTATAATTAATTAAGTGGTGTGTGAAATTCCATCATCCTCATTAATGTCTAATGGCTAAAACGACTCTACCTATACAATGTTCTCGCCTTCATTCTCATTCACTTGTTCCTACATTCACTTCCCTCAAATTCTCATCAACAATGACAATCCTCAAATTTCATTATAATGAATTTCAAATCATTTAATTTGCATTTAAATATCAATTTCAATTTATATAATCATCTAACATAAACATTGAAATTCTCATGATTGATAATCGCAATAAAATAATTGATAAAATCAGTACGTGACATTAAAACTAATTGCAAATGGATGCTTAGAATTGACTGAGATGACTTTATTAAGTGTTAGTTGTTAAGAGTATTTTTAAGGCCATCTTTATGTAAATGGTTGAGATCTTAAAAAGTAGTGAGAAATCTAAGATTAAGTTGTCTTTTATTTAAAATGGATTACATGAAATAATTAACTAAATAATAAAAGTCATTTAGTTAATTAACAAATATTTGATTAATTAATTAATTTTGAATGAATACAAAAATTCATCTAATTAATTAGTAATGTGGTGATGACATGGTGTTAGAAGGTGATGTTAGGATGTAGTGAAATTTAAGTTTCTATAAATATTACATTTAATTATTATAAAGTGTTAGAATATTTTATTTATTATTATATAAGTAATTCAATTGATTACGGTGTAAATGGATAATGGCTTGCATATCTGGTGCAAGATTTTCAATGTTACTTAATGGCTCATCTGTAGGCTTTTTCAATTCGTCTCAAGGTGTTCGTCAAGGTGATCCTTTATCACCTTTCTTATTTATCATCTTGGCTGAGGCTTTGAGTAGGTCTTTTAAATCGGCAAATTTGCAAGGTAAGATTAAAGGGGTCATTTTTCCAGGTACAAATTTACCAGTAACTCATTCTTTATTTGCTGATGATACACTTCTCTCTGGCAAAGCTAACATGGCAGAAGCAAAAAGCATAAAAAATATTTTAGATAATTATACAAAGGTTTCTGGCCAAAACGTAAATGGAGATAAGTCAAAGATTTATCTGTTTAATACTAAAGATTCAACTGTTAAATCTATAGTTAAACTTTTTGGCTTCAACCAAGATCAGCTGCCAAGCAAATATCTTGGGATTCCTTTCTTTTTAGGTCAGAATAGGGTATTGCATTGGAAAAAAATAATTCAATCTATTCAATCTAAATTGTTTTCTTGGAAAGGAAGATGGTTATCATTAGTAGGAAAAATTCTCTTGGTTAAATCCGTTCTTTCGTCCATTCCAAACTATTTTATGTCAGCTCTGAAAGCTCCCAAGTCTATATTACTTCAAATTCAGAAATTGATTACAAAATTCCTATGGTCAGGGAATGTGGACACTAAAAAAAAGATACCATTAATCTCTTTAGAAGCTATGTGCAAGGATAAGTTAATTGGAGGGGTAGGTCTCCATTCTCTTGGTAATAGAAATTTAGCCTTAGGGGCTAAAATGACTTGATGGCTATTTTCAAAGCCTTCCCTAAAATGGTGTAATTTTATTCAAAATAAATATTTGGATAATCAATTTCCTTCCAGAATTTTTACTGTCTCTGATCCTCCATCAGGTTTGGCAATGTGGAATTTCCTCCTGTTGTGCAGGAAATTAATTCTCCCCCATTTATCTTGGGAAATAAATGATGGAAAACATGTACATTTTTGGAATGATTCATGGAGTGGGTATAAGAAGTTTAAAAGTCATAATTTGGAATCCTCAATAAATTTCTTGTCACAAAAATATGGTCCATATGTATATCAATATTTTGATGATGTGGAATCATTAACTGGTAAAGTCAATTGGAAATTTTTTGCTTCAGAACCAATTGATAATAATCATAAGGGTATCATTGCCTCCTTATTGAAAGATAGAATAGTCTTTGTTTCATCATGTGCAGACAGATTAGTCTAGTCAAAATAACCCTCTGGTTGCTATTCTGTCAAAGAGGGTTATCTTTCCATCTCTAAATCCATTTCTCAATCACAATCTTTCAGGGCATATAGTTTTTGTTGGAATTCAAAAATTCTCCCTAAAGCAGGTTGCTTTGCCTGGCTTGCAATCCAAAACAAAATCTTAACAAGTGATAAAATTTCAAGGTTGAAAATTTCAGCTCCTTTTAAATGTGTCTTGTGTGAGACTGAGTTAGAGGATGTGAATCATCTGTTTCTATCCTGTTCAGTTGCACAAAGTTGCTGGTTCTTTGTTTTATCAAGGCTATAGATTCAATTTCCTCTTCCCAATAATATACGGGATTTATTTTCTAGCTAGCCGAAGTTATACAAGTCTTCCTTTTTTGCGTGTATATGGGAAGTGATTCCTGTATTAGTTTTATAGTCTATCTAGTGGGCTAGGAACAAACTCATCATTAGGAAATAAAAAAAGAAAATTGAGCTCATTTTGTCTTCTATGGAAGTATATATATCAGAAATTGTAAATGCCTATGTTTCGAAAACAAAACACATAGGATCTTCTTTCATGGATTGGGATTCCAAACTTCTCTCAAATTGGCCTCTTTTGTCTCTGCCCTTCAAAGGAAGTCTTCACCTTGTATCAAACAAAGTTGATAGATCTAAGATTAAATGGTCACCTCCCACTGTGGGTTATTTTAAATTAAACTTTGATGGAGCCTCAAGAGGTAACCCAGGAATATCAGGTGTTGGTATTGTAATAAGAGATAATATTGGTATAATCCTTTGTGCCAAATCTATCAGATTAATAGATGGTACAAATAATGAGGCTGAAGCATAGGCTTTACTTTTTGGCTTGAAAATGGCTTTAGATTTCAAAATATCAATGCTAGAAATAGAAGGGGATTCTCTTATCCTGATTAATGCCTGTAGGGAAGGTTCCTCTCATAATTGGAAGTTATCTTATATGGTAAAGAAAATTCAAAAAATTATGGAAAATTTCTTGCATTATAACTCATTGCATGCTTATAGAGAAGGAAATAGGGTGGTAGATTATTTAGCCAACCTGGGCTGCAATCAACTTGAAAAAGAAATAAATCATATTGTTCAAATTGGGAACATTGACAAAGAATTGGAAAAATTAATTTCAAGAGAAGAAATTTGTATTGATCATAATGGTTAAAAGTTGATTAAGTCTTCTTGTTGTACTTGTCAATTATAGGTATGATAGGTTTAAAGAATAAATTTTTTATCTATCATATTTATGATTGATAGGTTAGCAAGATTTATTAATCTTTTTGGTATTATGGAGGGATTATCAACATATATTAATCTTTTTGGCACTACGGAGGGATTATCAACATAATCACACATGTTGTATAAGTGCAAATATTTTGGTCTTATGCATCAATAACAGTGTGCATAGTGCATTTGATACGGAGATCACAGGTCTGTTTGATTTGATATAGGTATGATTATTGGGGATGTTTGTATATATTTCCTGAAGCCTGACAGGTGGTTTAGATCATGCCTTAGCTAATTTGGAGAACTTCGGGTGAATGAAATTATGATAACATGAGGGTTGGTCTGTTCATGTATAGAAGTACATCTTTGCTCTCATTGTATGGACATATGGTGTTTGACCGTACTCGATGGGATGTTTCTGTTTGTCCAATTCAGCTCAGTTATCATAAGTAAGGTTTGATATTCTTATATGTCACATTTGCCATTTTTGTATTGGATATTATGGTACTAATTCATAATAACTTGGTAAGAGATTTTTTATGATAAAGTGGTAAGCTTCAAAAAACAAGGGAGCCGGAAGTTTATAAATAGGTCAGTATTGTTTTATTTGCTTCATCAACAAATCAAGAAAGAGCTCTCTAAATATTTAAGTTGCTAATTTACCTGCTAGCAAATTAAGGCAGGTGGTGATGGAGTATCATCCTCCAAATTTTTGAATATGGCTTCCAGTTCAAAGGTGGGAAACACCAACTTCTTTTAAGCTTGATATGCAACAACTCCAATCTATTTTCAAGTTTTGGTGCCCATGTGATTTCAAGTGTTTTAAATGCTTAATTGGGTTTGAGATTCTTCAACCAAAATCACGAAGGTTGATATTTTCATCAAATGTTCTTTCCATCTTCCTTTCTAATATCATGGATATCCTTCAGTGTTTGGAAACAGTCACAGTCATTGCCGACACAATGGTAAATGACATTTTTTTGAAAAATGAAGCCGTTCTTTGCAGTGCACAAAATTATATCTTTTCGCGTGGAGAAGGTTATATCAGTGGTATCTTCCCTCCTCGCTATCTTCCTCATAATAAGGTAGTGGTGATTTCTTTTGATGCTTTAAAATTATCTGTAGAGTTTTCTGATCCTTGTCATTTGAATAAGGCTTTATTGAAGTTTTCTAACCAGCTGGGAAGGGATATGTTTGATAGTTTAAGGGAGAAGTTTTATTACATATCTTTTCTTCTTCATCATAATTGTCATCATGTAGCTTATTCATTACGAAGAGATTCAAGATAGGTGCAGATTCCAGATCAGGAAAATTTCAATATGTTGAAGAAAGAAGAAGGAATTGAAGATCAGGGTGACAATATATTTGACTTCATGCAGATGGAGGAGTAAATGGGAAGAAGTTAAGTTTTGCAGATTATGTAATTGCTTGTGAGAAAGCAGTCCATAAATTGTATCTTTAGTGGATAGGTAGTAGACTTTGTTATGCCTGTATGACTTTAAAAAGTCAGCATTTTGTATTCAGAAACGTTACATTATTGGGCTAAAACCGAAGGTTTTCTCACTGGCTCTTTCCTGCCGGTATGCCCTTTGAGCCAGTAAATTGTAAATATTATCATATAAAATAAATATGTATATAGTGGCTCACCACTTTTGTCAAAAAAAAAATAAAAATTCAATTGATTATAGTTTTAATATTAACATATGATTTAGTAGAAATTTAATTAAGGAAATTTAATATTTGAAAAAATTAATTTAAACAAATTAAATCAATTTAGCATTTCCTTTAGGTTTTCATTAGTGGAAAATTTTGTCAAATAAATTGATCATTAATGATTAATTCTTGTTAATATTTTATTAATTTAATATCTGCAATGTCATTAATTATTCTCATGATTTTAATGAAAATTAACTTATGAATTTTAGCTTATTTTATAAAATTTAGATTTTAAAATTGTTTAGTTTTTCTTATTCTTTGCTTTATGGTTGGCCAAGTTCTCTAGAAGCTAAGATCATTAAGCAAATTTTTCATGAATATTTTGAAGTTTTAGGTTAGGTGATAAATTCTTCGAAATAAAATTTTCTTTCAAAATATTTCTCCAAACGTCATAGCTAGGATTTTGTCAATTTTAAAATTAAAACATGTGAGTCTTCCTTACCAATATTTGAGAATTCCTCTCTTTGCAAGTGCTCATAAATCTTCTTTTCGATTTTATTTTTTCATCTTCTATTTAGAATCATGTTGTAGCATGGAAGGTAAATGGTTAACTCTTGCAAGTAGATTGGTTATGATAAAGTTTGTGCTAGCCATAATTCTAAATTAGCTTATATCTCTGCTTAAACTTTCAAAAATGGTTTAGTACAACATTAGAAAAGCAATAAGGAAGTTTATTTGGAAAGGGAATAAGGATAACAAGGAAAAGGGAAATATTTACTAGTATGGTGGGAGAACTTAGGTAGAGATAAATGTTTTGGTGGTGTTGATGTTGAAAACCTTGAAGCAAGAAATCTTGCTTTGGGTGCAAAACTTGCTTGGACCATTTTTGTGAAGCTTAAAGCTAAATGGCATAGAATCATGCAAGCCAAATACTTAGATTCTTCTAAACCAAATTTTTTTTTCACAATTCAAAATCCACAAGGTGGCTCTAAAATATAGAATATTTTGTTGAATTGCAGAGAGGTAATTTATACTTATCTAACTTGGATAGTTAATAAAGGTGAAAGGGCATTGTTCTAGGATAATTCCTATAATGGTTACCTCCCTTTAAAAAAAGTGGAGGATCTTTAGGAAGTGAAATTGTTTCTAAAACAATTTTGGGGGAGAAAAGTAAAGGATTATGTGGAAGTCTCATCATAATCCTTTAACTCCAATACAAAATGGAGAGATCTTGCATCTTGTGATATTCCTGAAAACCAAAAGAAAATATTAGCTTCTTTATTGTGTAACATTTAACCATAATGCTTTGGAGTAAAGAAGATAAACTAATTTGGGCCCCTTCAAAATTAGGTGTTTATAGTGTGAAATTGGGATATAAATTTTTGATGTTTTTTAGGTAATCCTGAAAAGGTGAAACGACCATACAAATTTTGTTGGAATAATTCTATTCTCCCCAAGACAAGAGTGTTCTCCTAATTCGCATTAAACAATAAGATTTTGAAAAGTGAGAGGTTGGTTAAGTTGGGAGTTGCATACTCTTTTAATTGTGTCTTTTATGGAAAATGTGAGGAATTTATAGTTCATCTACTTTTTTTGTGTGATTTTTCTTAGTTTTGTTGGAAATGGCTTTAAAATAAACTCAATTAGAAAGCACCTCTTGGTAGTTCCTTATTGCAAGTTTTTAATAGTTGGGCCTACTTCATTATTCTTTAATTTTTTTCTCATTATGGGTTATCTCTCCTTATTTATTACTTCGGAATATTTGGTGGGAAATAAATGGATTTTTAGAAAGGAAATAACTCAATTTTGATATTTTTACAAAAATGGAGTCTTCAATTTTAAAATCTTCCATGGATCGTGTGTTAAAGTTTTCATATAATTAGAGTAAACCATTTACATCTTGGGAATATCAAATGTTATTTGAATAAAATCTTCTCTCTTTACTAAATCCAGGCTCATTTTTGTCTTCCATTAGTAAAATTATAAATAGGAAATCAATAAGGTGGTGTCCCCCACAAAAATCAATGGTGAAACTAAATTTTGATGGTGCTTCTTGGGAGAATCCAAGAAAATAAAGTGCATGATGTGTATTAAGGGAAGGGTATGTTATTATCATCTATATCCCTAAATATTCTAGATTGTTCTAACAATAGAGTAGAAGCCCAAGTCCTAGTAGGTTTAACTCTAGCAAAATATTATAGTATCTAGAAAATTTGGATTGGGGGGGGGCGGGGGGGATTTATATGAATCTAATAAATTCTTGTAGAAATAAGAAAACACCTAATTGGAATCTAAATTATATTTTATATTATGTTTTGGAAGTGTTACTAGTTTTTTAGTATTTTCATCTAAGACATTGCTATAGAAAATCATCAACTGATTGAGAGTCTTGTAAATTTGACTTGTGACTCTTTTGAGGAGGTCATATTGTTAAAGGAAAATGATTTATATAATTTCCCTTGTATTGTGCTTATTTCCTCTAATGAGTCTAGGTCCTAAACTATGGAGTCCTAAAAAAATGTTAAAATAAAAAGGTGGTAAAGTATTATCTCTCCATTATGACAAGTTATTTTGAGAGCGTGTGAACTCCTTTTTATTTGGTAACCTCCCCATTGGCCTTCGTTCTTTGCTAAAAAAATGTGAGTTGGTTGTTTTTTCTCTAATTGAGAAACCATTCAACATGACTATTTGTCTGATAAAGGGGAAAGATCAAGCCTTGGCTATCCAACACGATGTGGAGCACATGTCAATTGTTTGTCCAAAAATGTTCACAAGAAGAACTCAATGTCCACTATGTAAATGAAACACACACTCACTCTTGGGTAGTGGAACCTCAAGCCATCCACTAGGTGAGTATCCCAATGGGGTGGGAAATGAGAGAATCATAGTAGGATCTCATACGATATTAAAGTTATCCTCCTGAAAACTTCAATAAAGAAAAATAATGCTAAAAACTTATGAATATTATGTCTATAGGTTTTTTTTCAAGGGGATCTTTTTTTGTTTGTGTAAGGTCTTCTTAGGGATCATCATTCCTAATGTCTCCAAGAGAGGACAAGTCAAGAGTAACAAATTTCCACTTATGGGATGCCTTGCTTCACATCAAGCCACTAAGGGAAAGTTGTACACTTAGAAATATCACTCTTGGAAGAAATCAAACCCAATGGAATCACCAAGAAAAGGACACATTATAAGAAAAAGAAAATCAAACCATAAAATATGTAAAAATGTTGAAAGATATCATCAATGTATGCCCCCACTTTAAGACAGTTTCTAACACCATTATTGTGAGAAATTGCTTTAAAGTAGCCAATGTTTCATCCCAAGACATGAGAGCTTACTCAACAAGCCCTATGCCAAGTCATATGTTCCTGAAATAGAGCTACGTCATGAAAAAGGAAGGAGGGGTTGCCCCCAAAAATACAGAAGGGATCTATGGATCTAGGGTCAATATGTATTTGCTACAATGTTATCATAGAACTTAGAAATGTTGTCATTCCCCCAAATACTCATAAAACTAGAATAATGACACAAAGAGAGTGTAAGCAAAGAAAAGTCCTTTGAGTCAACATGGAAGAGACCTAAATGTCTCAATGCCTTGCGTCATCCCTGAAAGGAAAACACAAGACAAATGAAGAAGGATAAAATGTTTGACATATAGAAGAATGTAGATACATATAGAGGAATGCACAAAGAGAGAGAGAGAGAGAGATACATCAAACTAAACAACACGGGGGGTCACATTACACACACACAATCACATAAAGAATTATGAATAAAGACAAATAATGCAAAATACTAGTAAAGAACATGCAAGTCAACCTATAGCAGGTCATCCACATCCTAATCTCAATCAATATATATGGAAGGAGAACAAATAGCCAAAGGGACAATGACAAGTGAAAAACTAGGGGAAGCACCAAGTTCAACACTCTTATTAGCAAATTTTTCATTTAAGATCATAGAAGAGGAAAATGATGAATTCAACTCATTATGCACTTGTTCATCAATATTAGCAATTTCAATGTCATCATCTAGATTAATCACAAGAGGTCAAATGATAATGTCTTTTGAAGGTTCTTATTTATGTTGTAGCAAAGGTATAAAATCATCATCCATTGCTTCAAGAAAGTTTGGATTTTGATTTTTTGTGTTGTTCTTTTATTCTTTAGTTTGTGACATATGAGCAATAGATACATATAGAGGAATGCACAAAGAGAGAGATACATCAAACTAAATAACACGGCTGATCAAATTAAACACATGCAATCAAATAAAGAAATATGAAAAAAGAAAAATAATGAAAAATACTAGTAAGGAACATGTAATTCAACCTATGTCAGGTCATCCACATCCTAATCTCAATCAGTATATACGGAAGGCGAACAACTATTCAAAGGGAAAATGACAAGTGACAAACTAGGGGAAGTACCAAGTTCAACACTCTTATTAGTAGATTTGTCATTTAAGATCATAGAAGAGTAAAATGATGAATTCAACTCATTATGCACTTGTTCATCAATGTTAGCAATTTCAATGTCATTATCTAGATTAATCACAACAAGAGGTCAAATGATAATGTCTTTTGAAGGTTCTTATTTATGTTGCGGCGAAGGTATAAAATCATCATGCATTGCTTCAGGAAAGTTTGGATTTTGATTTTTTGTGTTGTTCTTTTCTTCTTTAGTTTGTGACATATGAGAAATAACATGATGTATATGCCTACGCTCTCTAGTATTTTAGTTTTGTTTCAATTTGTTTTCAATTTTTTTTTGTAAGAGCGGGTTTATCAATCATAGGTTTATTTTATTCCCTTAGGGGAGGAATGGAAGGAACCACAGGAGGTTGTTCAACCAATTTCTCTTTAGCTTTATATAAACTTGTTTAATTTTAGGAGGTACAAAGAGATTGTTTTGATTGTCTCATTGTCTCTTATAAGAAATTGTAGGAGGTTTTGTTATAGGCTACTCTTGGATGTTTGGAAGGGATTTTTGCTCAATAATCGGTTTTTCAAGATTAGGTGGCTCAATCATGGGTTGATGCATGTTTCTAAGGGATAATTCTACTATGTTTTTTTTCCTTAAAATTTTGATATGATTTGAAAAAGTAGTCCTCACGAGGTCTAATAGGTTCAATAGGCTCAGGAAAAAAGAAATACAATGAAAAGTTCCCTCGAGAAGACACATGATTAAAGCCACTATGATACATTATAAATATTTAATTGACAAAGGGAAACTTTAAACATTTATGTACAACCGACGGGATGACATTCATGGCGCGAAGTCATGGACAACCTAACTTCACATAAAATTGATCCGATTGTGGGATGATGGTGAATGAGACACTTAATGTTTTTGGTCCAACTTTTAAAGGGAGATCTATCAAGCCTATCATAGGACAAGAAAAACCATTATGTGTCTTAATCCATGCTTTCACTTTGTCAGATGTATCTTGATAGAGTTCATGCACAAATAGGAATTCTTCAGTGATCATGTTCTCTCCACAAACAAGAATAATATTACACAACACTTAATTTTGCAAGGAATGTGTCCTAGGCTATTGACCTAGGACCCATTCACCACTTGATGAATGGGTGCTCACTAGGTCCTAGGACCCCCTTTTTGCATATCATTTCACATCCCCCGAAGTGTATCCTAGTTAAGTATGCTAGGACCCATTCACCCTATGGTGAATGGATCCTCACTTAACTTAGGACCCCCCTTGGGATATGTTTTCCCTAGATCTGATATCGGCTTGTGTTATTTGAATTTCGAGATTTAATATTAAGTTAAGTATAAATACAAGGTTATTTCACATTGTTTGATCTAATAATTTGTATGCAAGCATCCTAAGAGTTCACAAGAGAATTATAGAGCATTCAAGAGGATTCAAGAAGGCATTCAAGGGCATATTTATATAAGTTTATTGCAGCAATCAAATATCATATCATCATGTCAAAGACATGGTGCATCATGCATGTTGTTGAGATAATATGTTTATGTAGCATTGGATATCCTATTCAAGCATTGTTTCATATCAAATTTCATGATCAAGATCTATATCTATTGAGGAAAATTCATGCAAGATTGTTGATTTGTACTCCAAGGTTCAATTGAGGATTGGTGAGTTGTAGCATTACATTGTTCATTCATCTTTTCCTTTATGCATTGTTTCAATTCAAGGTTTAATTACCAAAATGGTATTTGTCCAAGGCAAACCCTTATAAAACAAAATTTTTCTTCTCCTTTGATGTGTGATTGTAGGTTTTAGGTTGAAGATCAATTGGGGAACAAAAGTTGCAAAAGTTGTCAAAGTTGTAAAGTTATCCAAGTTGTCATGTTTATTGCAAGATCACAAAAAGTCTTCTACATATTTTATTTTTGACTTTCGAGAGCTGAAAACTTGGGATATGGGAGTGCAAACATTGAAGAACAAAATCCATAAATTGATTTTCTAGAACTCTAGTAGGGACCCATTCACCACTAGATGAATGAGTCCTCAGTGAGGCTCAAAAAATCACTTTTTGCAATAGGTACACATCATTTTACCATCTTGAAACATACCTTTTTACTATTATATCCACTTTAGGTTTGGTTTTTGATGTTCATTTATGCATAAATTGAATGAAATAACTAGTGAAAAGGGGAGGTTAACCATCTTGATCTCATTTTGGGTTCCATACTATTTTTCCCCCCTTTTCATATGTTTCATTTTGGTGAATGCCTTCTTGAATGCTCTTGAATGCTCTTGAATGCTCTTGTGAACTCTTAGGATTCTTGCATAAACTGAAACATATGTTTCAAATCCTAGATCTGATGTTGGCTTGTGTTATTTAAATTTTGGGATTTAATCTTAAGTTAGTATAAATACAAGGTTATTTCACATAGTTTGATCTAAGAATTTTTATGCAATTATCCTAAGAGTTCACAAGAGAATTATAGAGTATTCAAGAGCATTTAAAAAGGAATTCAAGGGTCGATTATTAAATTTTATTGCAACAATCAAAGATCATATCATCATGTCAAAGGAATAGTGCAACATGCATTTTGTTGAGCTAATATGTTGATATAGCATTAGAGATCCTATTCAAGCATTGTTTCATATCAAATTTCATGATCAAGATCTATATCTGTTGAGGCCACTTCATGCAAGATTGTTGATTTATACTCCAAGATTCAATTGAGGATTGGTGAGTTGTAGCATTGCATTGTTCATTAATCTTTCCATTTCTGCATTGTTTCAATTCAAGGTTTAATTACAAAAATGGGGTTTGAGCAAGGCAATCCCCTATTCCCTAACAATAAAAAAATTTCTCCTCTTTGATGTGTGATTTTAGATATTAGTTTGAAGACCAAGTGGAGAGAAAAAAGCTGTGAAAGTTTTCAAAGTTGTCATCTTTCTTGCAAGATCACAAAAATTATTTTACATAATTTATTTTTGACTTTCGGGAGCTAAACACCTGGGATCTAGGAGTGCATACATTGAAGAACGAAACCTAGAAATTAATTTTCTAAAACTCTAGCAAGGACCCATTCGCTACTAGGCACATGAGTCCTTAGTGGGGCCTGAAAAAGCACTTTTTGTAATAGGTACACATCATTTTACCATCTTAAAACCTACCTTTTTACTATTATATCAGTTATGTTTATTTTTTGATGTTCATCTATGAATAATTGAATGAAATAGCTAGTGAAAAGGGGAGGTTAACCATCTTGATTTCATTTTGGGGTCCATCCAATCTTCCCCCCCTTTTTCCTATGTTTAATTTTGGTAGTATTTTAATGATTTCAAATCCTAGATCTGATGTCGTCTTTTGTTATTTGAATCTCAAGATTTAATCTTAAGTATAAATATAAGGTTATTTCACATAGTTTCATCTAAGAATTTTTATGCAAGCATCCTAAGAGTTCACATGAGCATTGCAAAGCATTCAAGAGCATTCAAGAAGGCATTCAACGGAAGATTTATAGAAGTTTATTGCAACAATGAAAGATCATATCATCCTAGTGCATCATGCACTTTGTTGAGCCAATATGTTGATGTAACATTGAAGATCCTATTCAAGCATTATTTCATATCAAAGTTCATGATCAAGATCTATATCTATTGAGGCCACTTCATGCAAAATTGTAGATTTGTACTCCAAGCTTCAATTGAGGATTGGTGAGTTGTAGGATTACATTGTTCATTCATATTTCTCTTTATGAATTGTTTCATTTATTCATCTATATCTTTTCATATGTTTCAATTTGGTGAATAGGAAATCTTGAGCATTGTAGTTTTCTGATTTTGGACTCTCTCTTTTCATCTTATATTAGATCTTGCATTCAAGGGGCTAATTAAGCTCAAATTAAGCCAATTATCTAATAAAGCCCTAGATTAGTGTGAAATTATAAAGATACACTTTACAAAACCCTAAATAAGGCACCATTAAGTCTATTTTATCATTAATTATCCTAGATATAATACCAACTTGTGTTATTTGAATTTTGGGTTTTAATATTAAGTTAAGTATAAATACAAGGTTATTTCACATAGTTTCATCTAAGAATTTTTATGCAAGCATCCTAAAATTTCACAAGAGCATTAAAGAAAATTGAAGAAGGCATTCAGGGGAAGATTATTAAAGTTTATTGCAACAATCAAAGATCATATCATCATGCCAAAGGAATAGTGCATCATGTATGTTGTTGAGCTAATATGTTAGCGTAGCATTAGAGATCCTATTCAAGCATTGTTTCATATCAAAGTTCACGATCAAGATCTATATCTATTGAGGCCACTTCATGCAAGATTGTTGATTTGTACTCCAAGGCTCAATTGAGGATTGGTGAGTTGTAGCATTACATTGTTCATTCATCTTTCCCTTTATGCATTGTTTCAATTCAAGGTTTAATTACCAAAACTAGGTTTGACCAAGGAAAACCCCTATTCCCTAACAAAACAAAACTTTTATTCTCCTTTGATGTTTGATAGGAGGTTTTAGGTTGAAGATCAATTGGAGAACAAAATTTGTCAAAGTTACAAAGTTTTCAAAGTTGTCATCTTTAGTGCAAGATCACATAAAATCTTCTACAAAATTTATTTCCAACTTTCAAGATCTGAACACTTTGGATCTAGGAGTGCAGACATTAAAGAACAAAACCCACAAATTGATTTTCCAGAACCCTAGTAGGAACCCATTCACCATTGGGAGAATGAGTCCTCAGTGAGGCTTGAAAAGACACTTTTTGCAACAAGAACACATCATTTTACCATCTTAAAACCTACCTTTTTAGTGTTATATCAGTTAGATTTTTTTTCTAATGTTCATCTATGCATAATCGAATGAAGTAACCAATGAAAATGGGAGGTTAACTATCTTGATCTCATTTTGGGGTCCATCCCATCTTCCCCCCATTTTTCCTATGTTTCATTTTGGTGAACCCAATGTGAAAGGGAAAGATGAATGAAAAATGTAATGATACAACTCACCAATCCTCAATTGAGACTTGGAGTACAAATCAACAATCTTACATGAAGTGGCCTCAATAAATATAGATCTTGATAATGAAATTTTATATGAAACAATGTTTGAATAGGATCTCCAATTCTACATCAACATATTAGCTCAACAACATGCATGATGCACTAGGATGATATGATCTTTGATTTCTGCAATAAAATTCTATAAATCTACCCTTGAATACCTATGTGAATGCTCTTGAATGCTCTATAATTCTTTTGTGAACTCTTAGGATGCTTGCATAAAAATTATTAGATCAAACTATGTGAAATAACCTTGTATTTATACTTAACTTAAGAGTAAATCCTAAAATTCAAATAACACAAGATGACATCAAAACTATGATTTGAAATCATTAAAATACCGCCAAAAACATATCCTTAGGGGGGGTCCTAAGTTAAGTGAGGACCCATTCGCCATAGGGTGAATGGGTCCTAGCATGCTTAACTAGGACACACTTTGAGGGATGTGAAATACTATGCAAAAAGGGGGTCCTAGGACCTACTAAGGACCCATTAGCCAAGTGGCGAATGGGTCCTAGGTCACTAGCCTAGGACACATTCAAATCCAAGCCTACTTAATTGCAATTTTTGAAGGATAAACCCGACATTCATTAATGATATAACATAAAACTCATCCTTGAAGAATGTGTGTCCTAGGTAAGTGACCTATGATCCATTCACTATAGGGTAAATGGGTTCTAGCTTAGGCCTAGGACCTAAAATTAAACTATGTTTTTTGCAGTATTTTAATGATTTCAAATGTATATTTAGATGTTGGCTTGTGATATTTTGAATTTTGGGAATTAATACTAACATATGCATAAATAAGAGGTCATTTTTACTATGTTTCACCTAGAAAATTTTCATGAGCACCTACAGCATTCAAGTGAGCATTATCAAGAGTGATTCAAGAGAATTTTTAAGGCATTCAAGAGAAGATTTATTGAAGATTATTGCAGCAATCAAAATTCTATTATCATGTCAAAACTTTCTTGCATCATGCATGTTGTTTGAGCTAATATGGTGATGTAGAGTTCATGATCCTTCCATGCATTCAAAGGCATAATTTCAAGTCAAGTTTCAAGATCAAGATTCACATCCATTGAGGCCACTTCATGCTAGTTGCAGATTTTCATTCCAAGGTTTAATCAAGGGTTTGGTGAGTGGTGACATTAAATTGTTCATTCACGATTTCCTTCATGCTATTTCATTTCACTACAAAGTTTAAACACTCAAACGGGGTTTGACCAAGGAAAACCCCCCATCACTAAAAACAACATTTTTCTCCTCTCATGTTTGTGTTTGCAGGTTTTAGGTGGAAGATCCTTTGAAGAGAAAATTTGAAGAAAGTTGCAAAGTTGTAAGGAAAGTTGTCATGTCATGAAAAAATCTTCTACAAGATTTATTTTCGAATCTTGGACTATGAAACTCAAGAATCTGAGAGTGCATACACAAAAGCAGAGAACCTAGAAAGCATGTTTACAAATCCCTAGCTAGGACCCATTCGACATAGGATGAATGAGTCCTCAAAAAACTTCAAAAAGGAACTTTTTATGACTGGTACACATCATTTTTCATTTCTCAGATCTGCCTTTTCATTGTTGGTTCCAATAGTTTTGACTACAGTCTTTCATTTGCACTTTATAGCTTGCATTTTGGAGTTTGTTTGATAGTTTTAATCTTTCTTGTAACACCCCGCCACACACACCCCAAAGGACAACAAAACATCTAACAATAACCAAAATTATTTTTAAAGAAAAAATAACATGAAATGCAAACCATCATACAAATCTAATACTAAAATCATGAATATACAACACCTAACTAGTCCTTTGGGGTGACATGACTGCATTACGTTGTGAACATTCCTGACTTAACATGAAACCCATAACAATGATATCTATGCACATGCATTCATTTAAAACCATTATATAAAAGAAATGAACAATGAACATACATCCATAATTCCATACACATACATATATACGTGGTCACATGATAACATCAAAGATACATCCATTACACTTATCATATGAATACACATCAAATCCAAAGGTTACATGATTATAAATATTTCCACAGATACAACACCTCATAAGTGAAATTTATGCAAATCAAAGATTACAACACCATACCCATATGTGGAATGAAAAAAATATAATACAAAAATATCCCCTTATAACAACGAGAAGGATTCCACATTTACATAATGAGATACATCATAAAGGAATATAGAACATAACACCAAAATTGTCACCAACATTGGAAAGCTCAAGAACCACTACAACTAGTACAAATCTGCAACATCATGATCATCGATGGGGAACCCAATAGGTGCATAGAAAAATCCACCCGACCATGTGGACCCTAAGGTCTACCCCCCATGCTAGGAGATTACAAGAGGACCCATAATGATAGGCCAAAAATGGGGTAAAGAATAAAGAAGATTTCAGCTTGGTCTAAGTGTCAATGCAGGGATTGTAAGCTTGTGAGAGGTGTTGTGGAAGTATACCTAAAGGGAGGAAAGTAGTGAATAAAGTGGGGATGAAATGCAGCTAGAACATGCATAAATTTCCTAAGTGAAAATCTGGTTCAACTTTCCAATTTTGTCTTTCTGTCAAAAGCGTGACAGGAACTGTCCCAACAAATGTGATGGGAACAACAATGACA
Source organism: Sequoiadendron giganteum (assembly GCA_007115665.2). Taxonomy (NCBI): domain Eukaryota; kingdom Viridiplantae; phylum Streptophyta; class Pinopsida; order Cupressales; family Cupressaceae; genus Sequoiadendron; species Sequoiadendron giganteum. Next base: position 250,353,010 of record CM021109.1, on the reverse strand, counting down.
AGAACTATCACATAGAAGAAAACTCTTTTATAAATCCATGCTTCAAATAAACATACCAACATCGAAAAAATATTAGTAACTAAAATGATTATCCAATGAAAAACAATTTTAAACCAGGTTGTAAATAAAATAGAAAATTAAATCAAACGGAAATAAAACGCTGCAGAAAATTAAATCACACATTACCAAAATAAATCAACTAGGAAAATATCACCGTGCTTCCCCAAGGAGTGGGCCCTTTCTCTTGGTTTTCACGATGGATAGAATGAAATATTTCTTACATTTGCTTGCTCAATAAAATCATTATTTTATTTATCAAAAGGTTTGATACATAAAATATGCTATAAAAGTCTGTTGTCAAAGTCTATAGTCTTCTTACAGTATGCTTACTTATATATGCGTTCTTTGAAACAACAAAATATTAAAAGGATTACGTTTGTTTCAGCTTGCAACCAAAAAACTTAGAAGATAAAAACATATTATTTGCTAATCTGTAGATTAAAACAACACTGTTATAACAAGAAATGAGAATAGAATATGTGACTTTAGATTTGCAGGTTTTTCTCGAATGATTTAGCAACAAATCTCTAGCAAGGTTTTGATCTAGCTAGCAAGCATCTCCCCAATGGGTTTCCTTCCATCTCAATTTGTTTATAGAGTGGTGCACATGGAACCTTGGTTTGCTATATTTTTATAACGACAAATTAAACATTGTCTTATTATAACAGATAGTAAAAGAAGAAAGTTCATGGTTTCCTTTACATAATTGGAAACTGCATCTCCCTTCATATTTGTTTATCAATAACCACAGTTTTTTTTCTTATTCAAATATGGTACACATTCAACACCATGGATGTAACTAACGCCACCTTGGAAGTTGACATAATCTTTAAAAAGATGACAAAAATAAATTGTTGGTTAAAGAGTAATGCATAGAATTTCCTAACTAGAAAGTGTTAGGAATCTATATTCTACATAAAAGGTGATAGGAAGCTCTTCTAATCTGCATGCTGCAAGATTTATTTCTCAAGTCTAAAAATCACAATGCTTATTAGTAAATATAACCAATCATTAATTTCAACATTTTATCTTAAACTCTATTAAATACCACTAATATATATTTAATCATATGCAACATAAAATGGTGAAATAGTATGACATGGAACAAAAATGGGATGTGGGAATGGATACAAAGCTATATGAAAATAGGCTAAAATATGTCATGAAATGGGACATAATTGGCTCTCATCACACAACATAAAAATAGTCAAGTGTACAAGGCTGACATGACTCCACAATTCCAAAAGGCAACAAGATAAAAACATAAGAACAATCACTTCTAGAGGTACAAGAACAATGAGGGGGGAAACTACAACATACAAGGTTGGTAAAGGGAAGTGTGCCATTGCATGGTTTGATATGAGTTACCAAATGTGGATCTTCCTAGGTCCCAAGCCCCATCCTAAGCTACCCTGGTGACCTCAACCGATCCCCGACCCCCATTCATACACATGTAGAATCAATTTACCTTTCTTCAAGACAAGGTAGTTGATTTTCCATTCCAAGCCTTCGCGTCTCATCTCAAGCCTGAACGAGCGCTTGATCCATGAGAGAGGCATCCATTATCTTTTGTTAGTGTTTTTACTACCCACCCCCTAACTAATTATTAGGTTGTCACTTAATTATCTCAACTTGCACACGAGTTACCCTAGTTACCACTTAGGGTTTCGGCCATTGTGGAATGCCAAACTCCCTACCAGCCATAACAACTTCATAAACAAAAATGGGCAAGCAAATTGGCACAACTATTAAAACCAAATAAGAAAATGCACCAAGTGAGGCATACACCTTCTCATGCTAGATCACCATAACAAGGCAACTCCCAAGTGTAAGGCTAAACCCATAGTCAAGTGTAAGATCACAGTTCACAAGAACCAATATGAGAAACCCATTATAATGAAACATTTTTCCCCACCTCTAGAAGACTAAAACCGACTAACCATGAACTCACAGACGAGGGTAAATCAAGAAAAATGATTCCAACGCCAAGTGCAACATATAAACAATACTTCTCAAAACACATTAACTCAAGACGGTGACAAATCAACATGACATCATTTAAAGAATATTTTACATTTCACTAAGACGTCAAGAGTATTAAGATTCAAGAATATTTAAATCATTATTATACTTCCTTATCACTTACATAGAGATATACTAATAGGAAAAATTTCCAATAATCAATTACATTCTAAATAAATATCCAAAATAGAATCATTTAATTGAAAAGATTTTTATTTCTATCATAATGTATAATTACACACAACAATCCATTCTTTAAAACTAACCTCAGAAATTAGATATATTTTTATACTTATAGATATACATACATATATATATTTATATGTATATAATTATCGTAATAGACATTTATATATATATATACATATAAACACATTTATAGATATGTTTGATTATAATCTCACACATATACATCTATGAGTATATTTTAATAAAGCATGAACTGTTGTCTACATAGTATATTAATGTTTCATTTCTAGCTAACGACTGTTTTCAATCAGCATAATAATAACATAAAGCAAACAACATAAAATCTAATTCTTATATATATATATAATAACTGGAATACTATCAACATAATCACCATTGAACAACAATCCCAAACAATATCAAAAGAAACTTGTAAATAGGATTGCAACATTTAGGGAACCAAATCACTAACAATAGTTCAAAAGGTGATTTCAAGCATATCCAATGATTGTATGGAAGCCGAGTTTTCCAAACCTTAAAAAAAATCATGGTCAATGAATATCAAACTAAATCCAGTATGAAAGCAACATAAAAATATGGAATACTAAACAATATTGAGACATGAGTGGACAAAGGTCTACAAGAAGCGCTCAACTAACATACAAAACATCGCCTTCAAATCAGAACAAGGCGAATGCCAACATCCTTCAATCAAAATTTAAGCTTATTCCTAAGCTATATAAAAACCAAAGACAATGCGAATGCTGGAGAAAATAAGGTACAATGAATTGAGGAGAACAAAATGCCACAAATGAATCAGATCGATACTAGTAAATGTGATTGGAGGATACCAAGTAAATTCAGTTTGAAACCCAACCAATGCAAGGCAAAAGGAAAGAGAGAATAGGGTGTGGCTAAACAAGACCAGTTTGCATATTTAAACTGTTCATATCCCCATCACCAAGGGACACGAATCACCTGGAAACAAAAAGGGTTGATAAGAAGAAACAAGCAAGTGGAGAGGGAACAAAATACAAACAACCAGATCATGTACTTAGAAAAAGAGGGATTCGTTTGCACCAGCTAGTCAAGGAAAATTGACTAGTTCAAAGAAAATTCATGATTCAAATAAAACATCGACTTCATAGAGTCAACTATTATTCTAGAAATATCTGATATAATACACTAAGAATAATGAATATAAAAAATTTATTGTCAAGCTAATGTGAAAACGACAAGGATAAGGAGGAATTTTTTTTTCCTACTACCATCGATATTCTAAGATTCATCATTCAACAAACGAGGGAAAAATCAACAAGAATGCAAAAAATAGAGTCTACCTGATGTCCTACACTTGAGAACAAAGAGGACGCACTGAAGAATCCTATTTCGCAACTTCGAACTCCTCCTTCGATCTTGATCAATATCAAAGATAAATTCACTTGAAACAATATCAAAACCCCCAAAGCTGTAATTTTCTTTTTCTGAATTATTTGCAGAAGAAAGTTCTCTTTTTTTTTGAAATGAACAACCAACCACACACAAATCCAAAAAACAACATTATAAAGCCTAATAAGAGTTTTCGAAAACAAAAATCAGCAATAAGGGAAAGTTTCTGATTAAAAATCAGTTCGGAGTCATGCATGTGCACGCACCCCATTTTTTCTAATTTATTTTTTCTTTCACCATCCCTTCGAAAATAACATCTTCTTTATCTATTTAAAATCACATTACTTTTCCATGTTTAAATAACTAACTCTAACAATAATAGAATTATCCATTATTCTTAAACATAATTTAACATTACTTTCAGCAACACAATTTAGTTTAATTATTTAATCATACAAAATTTACTTGCTATTTAACCAATTTAATTTAATTAATTATTATTTTAAACTCCCACTTTATTTAAATTGCCTTGTAATTCACATTTTAATTTAATTGGTTGATTACACAAGGTCATAAAAATATTAAATTCACCACAAAAAAAATAAGATAATAAACAACAAAATTACATTACATCACGATTAAACAACTTACTCGAATGTCGCAAAAAGCCAAAACGGAGGGACACTACATTTCTCCCCAAAGTGCTATTTAACCTAGATCCCCATCCTTGCATAAAAGGGAATTTGCTGATTTATACCTTGATTTGACTCACCTTTTGGTTGTTAGTCATTTCATGGTTTGGATATCATTTCCTTGAATGAAATTAGAGAAATAGGTCCATCATACCTTTATTATCAATTCATTATGGTGAACCCCCTTTCAAACCCCATAACCCTATTTTCCATTGTTTCAGATGCACTACCATGTGAAGTGCAACAAAAGCACAATATATGGATTTTTATTGATAGAAAATAGTGTTGGTATTTATCTCCATGTGTAGCATGGAAATGCTATAAATATAAGAGTCAAAACAAACATAGCTTAATCAAAGAGGCCAAAGTGGAAAAGTAAAATATGACCTAATAGAAGATGTTATGATGGAGGTTCAAAAAATGTATAAAATAATAAAAAAGGCCAAATAAAAATATAAATAAATCACGCTATGCTTTGTGACAACATGATGAGATTGGTTACCAACCACTCCACACATTCCATCATTCCAATTCCATAGGAGCCAACACAATAGAAAAAAATAAAGAGCACAACAAACCACACATCACATGTTCAAAGTTACTTGTGTTAACATGTGTTGCTAAAGGTGTCCTTGTTTCATCCACATGCCAACTAATTACATGAAAGATAAAGCAATATAAAATGAAAATTTAATATAGAAAATATATGTGTGTATATATATATATAAAGAACAAATTATCAATGTATCAACCAATAATGCATGAATAATATTTTCCCAATAAACCATCCTCATCCCATTCATTTCTCATCTCTATATTATCAATTATATTTCTCACCTCTATATTATCAATTATATTTCTCACCATCATATGGTAAATATTATCAATTAGATTTCTTATCATCATACGAAGTGGTACCATTAGTGAAAATATTCAAAACAGGTTCCATTACTTATTTTTCCTTCTTGATACATTGCTCTTATTTCTATGAAAGGGATTCATTTATATATTATATTCTTGTGTAACATATAAATTGGTACCCATATAGTACAATAATCCTTAGAAGATAAAGTAATTTAATCATTGATAACTCTTTATTTATTTTCTTCCTTGTAAACATGTGGAATATATCAATCTCTTGTATCATAAATAGGATCACAAATATCAAAAATAATATTCTTATGTGGCACTTAATGTGCAAATTGAGGTTCTTAAAGTAATGGAGGTAAATGTTCCTTTTCATGTTACCTCATTAATATACATTGTTATCTTCTTTTCTCATCTAAATGCAAATGATAAAATCCATTAACCAAATCTTGGTTCTCATATGGTGGTTCCTTAGGGGTTTTCATATATGCATCTAATGTAAAATGACTCAATTATGATATTGGATTATATGTATCACTTTAAAATTTGATCACTCTACCTTCAAGAACATATTTCACACACTAATGCACCATAAAAGTAATTTCTATCAATTGTTCAAGACAAGGCCTACAAAGTGAAATAGAAAATATATTCGAAGTAAAAATTAATTGACATAAAATAAGCCCCTCTTGAGATCCACTTGTAGTAGTAAAAAATTGAAACACAAAATATCATAAGTATGTAATTAGTCACATTCAAAGAACATATTGAATAAACATAACTGCTCTAAAGTGATAATTATACATGAATTATTCAATGCATACAAATTAACCTTATTAGTAGGATTAATGATAATACCATCCTATAAATAACCACATATTAAACCACACATAAAAAATGGGCTATAATAGTTATTATAATGGTTTTCCTCATCATAAAATGAGTTCATTGGAATATCATGAGAAGAATAAATATCTCTACCTTGAAGCATACCCACAAAATAATTTCAATTAATGAATACCCATATCACATATTTATATATCATTGTAACGCCCTACCACGTAACCCTAAAGGAAGCTGCAATTAACTACTCAAACGAACTAATTTGTTTATTTGTTTAAGTACAATTAATATGCAAGTTCACTACCCATTGCCAACAACCTCTAAGGTTACGAGACTGAGATTACTTATTAACCCACAAATAACATAAATGAATCCATAATATTTATCTACTTAAGAAATTAATAACACATACATTCCATACATGATAAATTATATCATCTACAATAAGGACTACCATAGACTACACACAATAATAATTAAATAGTAAGATTACATCTCTCATTCCCCGAATGAAGAAAATCTAATAAGGATGATTACATATTAAATCTTTCCACCTCGATAAAAAATGAGGGGTAATAAATCACAAGATCAACTGGAATGAATAAAGCATGAAAAGAAGATGGATCCCATGAGCTCTTCAACTGGAAATCTCGTCCACACAAACCAGAAGAAAACCCAATAGAGTAAGGTGCACATTCCACCCAACCAAGTTGTACCCAAAGGCCCACCCCTCGTGCTAGGAGATAGTAACAAGGATTCCAAGACAAGACCAACTACCTCTAGACACAGGTTAAAACATAACTGAACCAAACTAACACAACCAATCACATGTACAACACAAGTAAAACTCTAACATGGTCACATTGCTTCCAGCTATAAAACAGATCAGGTATGTTAAGAAAACCATACACATAATAATCAAATACCAACTGTTGTCCTAGACAGAGTGTCATTGCACATCTCGACATGGGATATCCTCTGGGAATCTTCATAGGCTCTGACCCCCACTATGGGTTATCCTAGTGGCCTCAACCGAATCCCGGCCCCCATACTCACTCATGCAGAATCAAATACATTTTGTAAGGACAAGATATATGACCTTTCCATTCCAGGCCTTCCCACTCATCCCAAGTCTAAACGAGCACTTGTGTCTATGAGTGAGGCAAAATTTTCTTGATTAGTGAGAAGTACTACCTAATCTTCTAAGTATTGTTTTAGTTATCACTTGATTAAACCACCTCTGAAGGTTATCCGGTTTACCTCTTTGGGCTCTGGTGCCTAACATAAGCCACTCTTCTACTTGACAACACACAATCAAACCAATTACCAAGGGAACCCAAGTGCATACAAAATAGATATTACAACCACTCCAACTCTAGGAGGAAACATAAAAAAGAACTCACTCCAACACTGGAGGTAACAAACATAACAAAGCCACTCCTTACAAGGAGTCACAAAATGCATAATCCACTCCTTCCACATGAGGTACAAAACATCCCTGTTCGTGGAAACTAGGTAATAACATTGACATAACTTTATGCACTACCCAAGGGAATTAACAAATGGTTGACATCACAAAATGACAACCCCCATCCTCTAGGGTCCTCTGGAAGACTTACATATTAAATACACTTAACCCATTTCCCCAAACATGAACACAAAGGAAATAATCACATAAAGCAATTGTGAGGAAATGAACTAATTTTGGATATATTAAATCCATTTCTCTTAATATAACTCAATAGTTTATTGTCTCAATGAAACTAATTTAATATGCATCTTTTAGACAAAGGAAGACATTTAAACCAAATATTTAATTCCCTAATTGCTAAATAATAATAAAATAAACATTTACTTCATCAATTCAAAACATGTCATTTTAAAATAACTATTTCTCCTTTGCAAAATAAATTATTTTAAAGTCAATTGATCTCGCTATTAAAACATAATACCTTCAAATCCAATATTTGTTCTTTCAAAACATATCTTAAAATAAATCCATTAATTTTGACTATTGCATATTGATCAAAATTTTTCTCAATTACATTTAAAAATGATATTAATCAACTCAACATTTTAATATATATATATTAAAATTTATAATCTCAACTATAGCATAATACTTTAAAATCTTCTCAATTACATTTAAATCATGCTATTATTTTACTCAACCATTTTAATATATATATATTAAAATTATATTCACAACTATATATATATACAACATGCATATATACATATAATATAACCTCATATTATATATATACATATATGTATATTATTTATATAAATTAATATTCTAATATTATATACATATAATATAAAATATAATATATATATTAATGATTTATATATATATATATATAATAATATTTTAATATTATAGATAAATAATATTAAATATTAAAAAAAGATATATATTTTTTTAAAAAAGAAGTCAAATCAGGGCGAAATGTTAGGGCACGGGTTTTTGAATTGCGTGCCAAACATAGGAGAGGGTAGCTGTGTGAAGACACAACCGACCGCATTTACATGGGGCGCAATTATGTTTTCACACAGCCAAGCCTTGGGTGCTTGGCACAACTGACATGGGGAGAGGCGTGTTGGGCGCGGCTCCTCCACACGCCTCCCATGGGGGGGTGTGGTGGGGTGAGCCCCTAGTGACCTCCCCACAAACCCTCCCTTTTTTTTAATATTTTTTTGACATAAAAAAATAAATTCGTAACCCCTGCGGATTTAAAAAAAAATCCAAAAATCAAACTCACAGGGTTCTATTTCATTCCTAAATAAAAACCCAAAATAAAAGATAGATGTATATATATACTAATTTAAACCATATATTAGAACAATTGAGCAAATATTTTCCACAATGATCAAATATAGCCATATTGCAATTTCTTCTTGAAGAACAACTAACTGAAACAAAGATTTACAAATTGGATAAAGATTCAACATGGGTTTTTCATCACAAATTCTTTTTCTTTGTTTTTCAAAACATGGTTTTGCAAACAGCTTATCAAAGCTTTGAATTTTTCTTAAAAAAAACAACATAAACTAAATAAATGAACCTGGTTTCAGAGGCTTGAGAGGATGCCAAATGGAGCATTGATTCCATCAGAGATTCCAACTTCTTCCCAACAAATCCACATAGTTTTTCCACAATTAAAATCCAAAACCCCCAAAATAGAAATCCTCTTCCTTTTCGTTCTTTTTTTATTTTCCATTTTTCATTCTCCCCAAAACTCATGAAAATCCAAAAGAATAAAGAAAAAAGAAAAATCTCATCAACCACCCTCATAATTTATTTTTGAAAACAAAAAACAAAAAATATCTCCCAATTTCATTTTTGCATTTAAAATTTTCATAAATGAAATTAGAAACCTTTTTCAATTTTCAAACTTAATTTCAATCAAAATATCTATTAATTTCCAAAATGAATAACTTAATTCAATTCAACACAATTAATTTAATTAATCAATAAAATAAATCTAACCCAAGATTAAATTATTTTATTAATTAAATTAAATTGATCAATAAATAAAATAACATTTCTCACATTATAACCAGATCAATTTAATCAACCACTTAAATACTTAATGCAATTTAATTACCTTTTTTCAACTTGCAAATTAAATAATAACAAGGTAAAATGAACAATATAAAAACAATTGAACCAGACTATAATTCGATGACACACTATAACCAGGGTGATGAATTGACATGGGAAACCTAGCTACTATCTCCCAATCAAATGTCGTTGAGCAATGGACACGCTCAAACCTGTGAAGCCAGGTGGAGTTGATGTCTTGTACCTGTTAACTTGTGAACAAAGAGTATATCGAACATGCATACATATCATAATAAAACACACCGTGAAGAGGAAATCGCGGAATCGCAAGGTGCTCACAAATGAGTGGTACAATTTCGTCCCCTTCACCAATACAGTGTTACAAAACTGACGAATCTAACATCAATAGTCTAATCAAAAGCATTAACAACATTAATTCAAATTTCCACTATGCTAATCCAAAGCATGCCATAATGATAACATCAGAATAAAATACCACCACATCAAAATATAACCTTCGTATTGCTTTACAACTAGCGATCAAATAGTAACCAAGTACCATGTCAAGGTACTGACATAAAATAAGGCATAACCAAACATAACACTATTTGATCAAAAGAGAAAAACGAAGGGGTATTACAATCACTATATATATATTCTTGTGTACTTGGTGAAATTACACAATGTTAGCTTGACTATGTGATAGAAAATAATGTATAAATATATAAATTATGATTAGGAGAAACCACAAAAGGCTCACCTCCATCATTAACACCTTCTACATGTATCATATTATTATCAACCAAATCATGTACCTTATGTTTCAATTTCATGCAACTTATTGTATGCTATCCATTGACCTTGATAATTAAAAAATGAATTATCATAATATCCTTTACATATCCCTCTAGATATATCTAATGGATGAATATGAGGAATAATAATCACATTAGGATGAAGCAATCATTAACGAAGGGATTACTCAATTTGGTAAAATTTCAAAAAAATTGAGGCTTAAAGTAGTAACATTAGGATCATTGGCCACATGCCGTGTACTAGGATTAGTATCTTTCTTATCATTAACACATAAGGTGCATGATAAGAATCAAATTTCAAAACATTAGAAGCCAATAATTTCAATTCTATTTTTATAGGAGCACATAAATCAACAAAGGATGAATAATTGTTCAAATACACACTATCCTTAATTTGTGACAAAAATACCTAAATAGAAATACTCTAAACATATTATTAGGAAGATGATGTTTCATCTTAGTATATAAATATATAAATATGATAACACAAATATTTATCTTCTCATTAGACCCTTATTCAAATTCAAATCAATATGAAACTCTATTCTTCAAGCCCATATTAACATGAAAGAGAATAAGAACTATTTTAAACAAATTAAAAAAAGAAAAGGACCCATAAGTAAAGAATAGAACAAATATATAGCACAAACCCTTAATTTATGTAAACATAATTTGGCCAAAAAATTATCTTCATATACAATTTAAAACATAACTTGAAAATATTGTAAATGTGTATTTGGGCCACCCTTTCCATTATACATCTCAAACCATGGTGCACAAAGCCAATTGGTCATGGATAATTTTATATCTCAAAATTAACAGGAGTCTATTGTGCTATAACATAATATATGTATAATGTATACTAGGCATGCCATCAACCTTACTTCCTACTCCATCAAGATTTTATAATAGGTCATCAACAGGCCAATAGAAATAATGTGGTGAGAAAATAAGAAACAATGGTAGGGGTAAAATGAGGATGCAAAATAAGAGGTAAATATATAAAATTAGGAGGGGTGTAGTAGTTGGTATTAATGCTAGATGTACAAGGGGAAGGTGTGACCTACTAGTAGCATATCATGGAGATGTGGACTTGGTAGAATAAGATAAAGGGATAACATTATAAGGGCGAATGTGGGACATAAATGGGATACTGGTGAAATAAAATAAATTCATGACATTAGTAGAGAGAGAACTAATCATGGAACTATAAGAAGGAACATGGGGAGTATGTATCGTACTAGTTGCTGGATAGCATGATATCTACATTAAAGTCAAAGGGGGTGACAATTGAGGAATGATCTTGGATGGGAGGGGGAGATGCACCTACAAAGAGATTGAAAATATAATATTAACATTAATATCTTGAATATTTTATAAACCAAAGGGATTTTTAAACATTAACTTGTACAAAGAACATAAACCAATTATTGTGTAGTAGAAACAACACTAGCTAGGGTGACAAACTATTGAGAAATTAATTATGCAACACGATAAAAATCATACATACCTCTTTGTTCCAAGTGTGCCTCATGATTAAATTCATTCTTCTCATTATAATACCATCAAATGTATGATAATCAACTCAAATTTGAGCCATTATAGGGATTTTTCTCATAAGGAAAGAGGGATGACAATGAGACTTTACAATAAACTAAATACACATACCTTATAAAGAACAAAAATGATAAAACAAGGGAAATAAGAGTAAGATCTCATAAGTTAGAAAGTTTTAGATCTAAAAAATATATTAAAGAATTAGAAATAAAACCCTAAGAAGAAGACCTAAGGGGTGTAAGATTGGATAAATACACCAAAATAAAAAGGAAAATAAATATCCTTATTAAGAAAATCTAAAGTAAATAAATAATCAACCAAGGAAATTAATTAACCCTACTATTAATGAGTTTATACTAATAATGTTATTAATAAATGATTGAATTTAAATAATTAAAACACAAATACTTAGCTCTAAACTTGGGGGGGTCAGATATTTCCTTTAATAATGATATCTTAAATAATGCCCCTAATTTTCATTTCTACCTCTATAAATTGGATTTTATAATACCCCATCTTTGTACACTCATTAAATTGTTGGCATATGGCTTCTAGTGTTTTCATTGATGGCAAGCTAAAGTCACTCATTCGGTCCATAGTGAATTATTGATACCGACAAAACAAAAATGAAGAATAGGACATCCGGTCAAACCTAAGTCTGTCGATTAAAGTGAATTATCTACTTGTCAGTTCGTGTTACGCATCTCAGGGAAGATAGTTGGGTATTTGTAATACCTTACTCTAGAATTTTGTGGCTACGCATTCATTGGTGTACGATCTAGGAGATCCAATGCACTAATTTTTTGATTATTTGTGCTAGAAGGCCGACTAGGCGAAATTAGTCATTGCAAATGTTTAAAATTAATTTGATAAATATCTCTATGTTCAAATATGTTTATTTGGGTCCTCACTATGCTTTAACTAACTATGGGTGGTGCACATAAATATTTAGTGTTGGATTTAGCTAGCAGTTGAAAAGTATTTTATGTTTTATGTAAGTCAACATATGAATGATCAAATCTTTGATAGCAGATATATATATGAGATCGGTTGTATCATTTTGATAGAGCGAATGTGTAGTATGCAAAGTATGAGTGTGTTGTGTGAGATTCAAAAGGATGGTGGTTGTAATTTTTCTGCTCATGGATTTGTGTTGTGAATTGCAGAGAATAGCAAAGCAAGGAAGAGCGAAGAGAAGAATCAAACAGAAGGTCCAAAATCTGATTCATGAGCCTAACTGGAACTGTAACTTGGAATAAGTAGATGCTAATACTTTAGTTCACCCTTTAGATGGTTTTAATATGAAAATTTGTAAGGCAACGAGCCTTTATATTGAGCAGTGAGCTCTAGGTAGTGTGCCTAAATGCAAGTGCATTCCCTTTTGTAAAACTTATATTTGAGTACTCAAATTGTAGATTAACCTCCATCATGGTTTTGCCCCTAATAGGGTTTCCACGTAAAAATCCTTGTGTTATGGTGTTGTGGGTGATTACCTTGTGTGTTTGCATCTTTCTTTGGTTTAATGTTGAAATGGTTTAATTATCAAATTTGTAGAACACTGATTCACCCCCCTCTCAGTGTTCTCTTGAGTCCAACAATTGGTATCAGAGCATTTGGTTCCTTGAAAGAAGTTTAGTAGCTTGAGGTGGATCTTGGAATGTGATGAACTTTGGTAGTATTTAGCAACAAATTTTGGTGGCACTTGATGACCTTGATCAGTCTAAAGTAGAAGTCTAGGAATCGAAAGAAAATCTTAGGGATGCTGAGAAATTCATTCAGACATTAAAAGATCATATTGTTAAATCTAGGGAAAAGAGGAAAGATCTCTGTGATCAGATTAAGTAGAAAGAAAGCGAAAACATGAATGATTCTCACCTAAATCAAACCTTGAAGGAAATAACTGAAGAATGTGAAAAGATTGCCATAAAAAATGCTACCCTAAAGAATGAAATGGAATCTATGGTGATGAAGATGAATAAGAAGATTGAAGAAAGGAAGAAGAATGAGGAGAGTCTTGCCCAGTCCTTAAAAGAAAGATCCGATGAATGGAGAAGAGAAAATGGAGAATTCATTCAGTTGGAGAGTGGACTACAACAATCCATAAACAGTGAAGAAGAACTTGAAAAATAGCTTGTTATTCCCAGGGATGAACTTGCTACTGCAAATGAATACAAGGAGAAGTTTAAGATTAGTTTTTTTAAGTTTGATGAGTTGACTCAAGGAAAGAAGAATGCTAAAGACAAGTGAGGTCTTGGATATGAGAAAGGAGAAATTTCTGGATCTAGCCAAATAAATTTCAGACTAAGAAATCAGATGAACAAAGATGGAAGGTATCCAGTAAGACAACCTAATGCTCATAAGTTTAATGGATATTGTTTTTCTTACAAGAAATTCAATCATATGGCTGCTCAGTGTAGAAGTAAAATTAAATCAAGTAATCCATCATTCTCTGGTGAGTGTTTCAATTGCAAAAAGTTTGGTCATAAATCAATTGAATGTAGAACTATGCCAAACTACTCTGTCAATAAAAGGACTATTGAATGTTATACTTGTGGAAGAATCGAGAATATTGTTAATCAATGTAGATCAAGAATAAATAAATGGAATGATTGGTTTGGACAAGGAACTATTGTGTGTTATAATTGCAACATATACAGTCACATTGCAAGATTTTGCAAAAACAAAAATATGGGTAAAAGAGGTCCGGTATACAAAGAAAAAAATACACATAAAAATGATAAAGAAAAAGGAAAAATTATTGTGGATGAAATAAGAGATCATATGAAGAAGACATGGGTAGGGAAGAACGAATATGATGTTGGAAATGGCTCTACACTGGAACCTACTTCCGATAATTCCTCTGAAAATTGATCTCATGCCATTGGCCTAGGGGAGTTTTTCAAGAAAATCCTTTTTCCCCTATTCGTAAGATGGTACCAGATGGCGAGAAGATTATTAAAAGGTGTATTAATGATCTATAGAGGTTTTGGAAAACACTCACAAGGAAACTTAAAGAGATCATAGGTCTGCAGAAGAATTTTTCTCTCGTTGTTTGAGAAATCAGAGTATCCAAAAAACCTAGAGCAAAGGAATTTATTACAAGTGTGCGAACTATAAAGGACATGTTGAAACTCTCATTTGTCACTTTGCATCGAAGAAGAGGAGGGAAATATTCTGCAACAAAATTTTGAAGGAGTGAAGTAAATTTGGTAGTGAATCTCAAAATTCATCAGGTATTTCAGTTGTTTTTGGAACTTCCATATATTTTGGTGTGTAGTTGTACGAAAGGGAAAAATGGAACAAATTAAAGGGTCAATCAATTTAGATGAATACAATAGTGAAAATTTAGAGCCATAAGAAATCTGTTGCCACTCGATGAATTGAAATGGGTAAAAGAAGGCAAACACAAGAATTTGGACATTTAGAACAAGTTTCCCTATTTCGAGAACACAAAACTCATTAAATTAATTTTGAGCAGATTGAATGATGACATTTTGGTTCTGGACAAACCCTACATCATTTTGAAAGAATTAATCAAAAATCTATCTGGATTATGTAAAGTTGGGGATATACCGAGAAAAAAAATCCATTTGGAATAAAGAAGTGAAAACCCTAACCAAAGTTATTGGAGACCAAAGGGCACTAATAATTTTGACGATCAAAAACTTTGTGACAAGGTATATTGCGCATGGCATATCATATAAAATATTTTTCAAGAAAAGAGAATGAGGAACTTTGGCTGGTGCAATCTACATCTCACACAAAATGATAATGGAAGGTTAGAATTTTGACCTGTGTTGATTGTTAAAGGATGAATTGATGGAAAATGTGCAATTAACGAAGATGATAGATTACCCTTTCAGGTTTGGTACTCTAGTCATATGTTTGGTAATGTATTTTCTGAATTGTTTACCGATGAATAAAAAATTGGTGTGGAAAGTAAATGAACCAGTGTGAAAACAAGTATACACACACTAAGAATCTGGCTAACTATGATCAAGAATTTGAAAATTTCTTTGAGAGTTTGCTTGGAAATTTTGGCTCAGTTAGTATTTCTCTTTCAGTAAGAGCACTTGAAGCTGGTTCCTTTTCTGGTAAGATGGAGATAAAGAAGAAAAGATAAAAATAAATTGATGTTTGTACTCCTTCGAAATGCAAGAGTCTGAAAATTGAAGGAAAAGGAAAGGAACAAGAAATTGTGAACATACAAGATGAAGAATCCAATGAAGAAACTGAGGACATACAGGGAAAAGAGTAGGATTCAGCCGGATCAAAAAAGAAAAGGAAATGATAGAAGCAAGTGAAGAAGAAGATGACTTGACAAAAGAGAAGCTACAACAAATTATTCATAAGGTGGAATGCAAAAAATTGGTCAATTATGGTCTATCAGACCCTCATATGATCAAGATATGATCTTAAGTGTTATGAGTGCTCATATTGTACACAGTCAGATCAAACTAGAGAATTTGTAGAATATCTTACCTGAAGAAATTATTGAATGCATTAAGGAAACCTTGGACTTTGAATTTCAAAATAAAGAAGAAGGAGAAGTAATCTCTCATTTGAAGGGATAGTTCAGGCTATCGCTCACCAAATTGAAAAAGAGGATAAATGAGTCGAGGAAATGCATAAATGCAACAAATAACATCTACAACTATTGCATTCATTGGCTTCATGCAGTTGGGAAATACAAAGAGAAGTTAGAGAAAATTGAAATAAAATTGAATGGGATTGACAATTTTTTTGATATGTTTCAGGATTAGGATGGTACAATCCAGAAAATAATTCAAGAGCTACAATATGAGTACACAAAAGTTCAGTTCACTAAAAACACACTTGTGGACAATTTTTGGAAAGTGAAGGACCTAACTAAATGTAGACTGGAACAGATGGTTGAGATACTATGGAAAGGTGAAAAGTTAGAAGATACGATCACAATTTCGGAATCCCTCATTGAGATTGTCAACAAGACATCTAAGAATAAAAAATTGATCATAATCATTGGGATTGTAATAGAAGCTTGGAAGAAATTCCTTCTGGAGATTAAAGAGAATCATAAGATAATTTTCTAAGTAGTAGTTGTTGTTTTTAAAATTTGAAAACAATTTTGAAGTTTCGGTTATATTTGAAAAAGGGGGAGAGAAAGCAACACATGTTTTGCAATTGTTGGAATAGCTTTGTCATTGATGTTAAAGGGGGAGAGAAAGCAGTGAAAAATGCCTCATCAATCTAAGGGGGAGATATGTTTTGGAATTTTGAAGTTTGCCAATGTACTCATATTGGTTTTGACACTTAGTCATTTTTCACTAAGTGTTGCCATCAATGCCAAAGGGGGAGATTGTTGGCATATGGATTCTAGTATTGTCATTGATGGAAACTTAAATTCATTCATCCGGTCCACAGTGAAGTATTGCTTCATATTGACAAAACAAAATGAAGAACAAGGCATCTGATTAAACCTACGTTTTTCGATCAATGTGCATTATTTTCTTATCAATTTGTGTTACACATGTTAGGGAAGATAGTTGGGTATCTGTAATACCTTACTCTAGATTATTTTGGCTACGCATTCACTGGTGTATGATCTAGGAGATACGTTGCACTAATTTTTTGATTATTTGTACTAGAAGGCTGACTTGGCGAAATTAGTCATTGCAGATGTTTAAGAAGTAATTTGATAAATGTCTCTATGTTTGAATATGTTTATTGGGTCCTCACTATGCTTTAACTAACTATGGGTGGTGCACATAAAGATTTAGTGGTGGATTTAGCCAATAGTTGAAAATTATTTTATGTTTTATGTAAGCTGACATATGAATGATCAAATCTTTGATAAAAGGATATATACATGAGATTAGTTGTATCATTTTGATAGAGAGAATTTGTAGTATGCGAAGTATATGAGCGTGTGGTGCAAAATTTATAAGGATAGTGGTCTGAATTCATCTGTGCATGGATTTATGTTGTGAATTGTAGAGAAGAGCATAACAGAGCAGAGCGAAGAGCAGAATCAGATAGAAGGTCTAGAATCTGATCCATGAGCCTAACCAGAACTGCAACTTGGCATAAGTAGATGCTACTACTTCTATTCACCCGTAAGATGGTTTTAATCTAAACTTTTGTAAGGCAGTGAGCCTTTATATTGAGCAGTGAGCTCTAGGCAGTGTGCCTGAATGCAATTGCATTCCCTTTTATAAAACTTATATTTGAGTACTCAAATTGTGGATTAACCTCCATCGTGGTTTTTTCCCTAACAAGGTTTCCACATAAAAATCCTTGTGTTATGGTTTTGTGGGTGATTACTTTGTGTGTTTGCATCTTTCTTTGGTTTAATGTTAAAATGGTTTAATTATCAGATTTACAGAACACTTATTCACCCCCCCTCTCAGTGTTCCCTTGAGTCCAACATAAATATCATCTTTTTAACCATATATACTAGATGCCTATTTTTAGTGACATTTTTGATACCCCTATTTATTTATGCCCCTCATATGTTCAACTAAACATCTCATTTTCACCACTATCACAACTAGCTTCAAATGAAAAGTTTCAAATCAGTTTTAATTGGAGATTATGAAAACACAACACTTTAAACATTTTTTTATATACTATGATGTAATATTGATATCCAAAATATAATTGAAAAAAATTAAGGTAACCATTGATGTGAATTTTTACTCATTCTTGACTTCTTTTACATATTTGGATTGAGAAAAAAATTAATACGTGTGCATATCTATCTAACAAAATTGAAAAATCCCTCTTAGCTTATCATATTGAAATCTTTAAATAAGGCATCTATTAACATTTACAAAAAATATACTAAAAAATAGTTAAACAAAAGTAATTTTTTCTTATCATTATCAAGACAATAAATTGGCATATAAGACCCTCTTGGCAGATGCCCATAGGAAGACTCATTTCTCATTTACCTTATATATTTCCCTACAAGGTATATATAGGTCAAATATATTTGTTTGAATAAAACTCGTATCTCCTCTATAGTGTACAAACACCTTCATTATTTAACCCACCTAGGACTAAACAAATATGTATGCAATCTCTACATTATAAACATAACTAAAAGCCAAAGTAAACAAAAATAAATTTATTTTATAACTTTTAACTAAATTCTCCTCTATTAGACCAAGCTCCCAACCCCTTTGATTGTCTTACCTTTAATACCCAAGAAAAATATTAATATAATTATTCTCTACCCCTAATACACATTGATACATCTATCTATTTTTCTAATATTAAATACTTCATCATGAACACAGATGCTATGATGTTACCTATCTTGTAGCACACCCAAGTCTCTAAACTTGATGGCGGTTTGCTATGATAGATATTGCCAATTGATTCACCAATTTGTCAAAACCCTAGAAGATGTAAGATGGCAACCTCTATATTAGGTAAAAAATTATTTTTTAGTATCATTCACTTTTATGCTTGCAAACTTGAACCTTAATTGTGGATCTTAACTCTATAGATGAAAATAGTTTACATGAAAATTAACATTAAATATACAACAAAAAATAGTTAAAATCAAAAAGCAAAACCAATTCTTGTATATGTATACAAATATATTCTAAATTTTAAGACCATTTTCATGTCATAAATTTTAATCCAAAATAACAAATAAATAAAATAAAAGATCAAAAATCAATTCTTAAAAGAATTATACATATAGACATAAACTAGATTCTAATTATTTAGCCTATCTAGCAACACCCCAAGTCTCTAAACTTGATGGTGGTTCCCTATGATATATATTGTCAATTGAATCACCAATTTGTCAAAGTCTTAGGAGATGTAAGATGAAAACCTCTATATTAGGTAAAAAAAATATTTGTTACTATGATTCACTTTTACGATTGTAAACTTGAACTTTGATTGTGGAACTTAACTCTATAAACAAAAATAATTTACATGAAAATTAACGTTAAATATACAACAAAAAATAATTAAAATCAAAAATCAAAACCGATTCTTATAAATATATATAATTATATAATTTTCATATCATAAAATTTAATCCAAAATAACAAATAAATAAGACAGAAAATCAAAACCAGCTGTTAAAAAATTTACCCAACATTTACATTGAAACATATTAATAATATATTAAAACAACCCAATTTAAATAAAGAGAAAACCATTACAATTTGAAACTCAATACATAATAATAACTAGTTCCAACTACATTTATTAATTCTAAATGGAGTATATACTTTGCTTGCCTAGCCTTCTAGGCATAAACAAAGTTGGAAAACAACGTTGACAAACTAATCCCCACAAACACCCTCCCTTAGTCAACAACTTTATACAAAAATAATGAAATGGATCTAAGAAGAAGATGATAAAAAAATATTTGTTCTTGACTAATGACAACACATATTCTTTCACATTGGAAAGCAAAGTGGGGAGTATTTAATGGTGTAATGCCAAATAAAATGAAATGATTGAAAGCTATGCTTGCTTTGTGGTAGAGCCAATCTATTGTCGTTATACCTACCACTATGCCTTTTTTATTGCTTCCCATTTTTTTAAGCACTTCGATTGATGGGAAATATGCCATATGATCAGCTTATGAGGTCTATAATATTTTTAATTTTAAATGATTCTTATTTGGTGAGTAATCTGGTTTTAAAATAGAAATAATTGGATTATGCAGATACTAATGTTTTTAATTTGAAATATTTTAAAATTTGATTTTGTAAAAAAATAATTATAAAAAAATCGGTATGTGGGTGAAGGGAAATAAAACAATTTTTAAAAGTATGTTAAGATGTTAAATAAATCAATAGATTAATTAAGTATAAGATAATATTAGATATAGGAGTTGAGTCTAATAACATGGTTGAAAAAAGTTAATTGTGATGATAAATGTGTTGTAATAGAAGTAAAATAGATTAGTTAGGATAACACTAATGACTTCTCCACATCATCCTATGTAGGTCTATAACACTAGGATAAGAGAGGGAGGATTAATCATTTCTATATTTTAAATCTCCCAAAGCAACAAGGCTATATATTCAATACAAGTAGTTGTGGATGTCCATGATAGGTAAGTTTAATCTACTATCACCATTGAAATGTAATATCAGGTGTTTAATCCTCTTGAACTAGTTACCAATTCCCCATGACCATGCCTAACCATCAATAGAAGCAACTAAGGCATCATAATATGTAAAAAGTTATTTTCATCTACAAATATTAAACTTGAAATATTTAAAGGGGGAAAACTCATTGTGGGTCAGGTGGACTAGTTTATAAATACTGGATTATGTACCCATTCATAATTTGGATTAAACCTTGTATAATTGAGTTATAAAGCTTGATGTATTGGTTTATTCTCATGGAATTACCTTTCTATTGTTGAGATTGACATACAAGTTGATTCTAGCCTCTCTTATTTTCTATATAGGGGGAGTATTATTGTTGTTTTGAGAAATACATTTTTTATAACTGTTACTAATCAATGAACCAAATATGAAGTGGGTTGCTATCTAAATGATTATGATTTGTCTTTTTTCATCTTTAGTGTTGTATATGCATGTTTCCTTCTATTTATTGTTGCAAGTGAGCTATTAAGCTCTACTTTGGAAGTTAAGATTGTTTATTATTTTATGTGAGAATTTTGTTATGCTTTATTTTCTTTCTATAATCTCTATTACTTTTCAATCCCCTTAGAAAAATAACTTAAGTCTTAGCCCATGATAGATAAGGAGATGAACTTTAAATCCTAGATATTATCTTGTAGGTCATCCCTTGCCTTGCATTCAGATCCATTTTTTGTGTTTCTTACATGATGCAATTGATCCTTGAGAGAGGAGCTTAAAAAATATTCCACCTAAAGTGTCTAGTAACTTCTTATCTGCCAAGTCAAACCTTGAGGAAATTAGTGAAAACCAACCAATAGTTACCAACCCATTTTTAATACCCCTCCGTTTTGCTCTATTGTGCAAACTATGTTGTTTCCCCTTCTATGCTTTTGTATTCTGTTGTAATTTGACTTTGTACTTGGTTACAGTTGATCACTTTGTTATCGTGATGTACCTTGTTTTGATGATACTATATTTTGATGTGATTACTATGGCATGTTTGGAATTAGCATAAGTGAATATTTAAATTTATTATGTTTCATGCTATTGATTATGCTACTATGTTAGATGTGATAGTTAGAACTAATGTATTGGTGAAGAGGACGGTATCGCATCACTCGCTTGTGAGTGCCCTGTGATTTCGTGATTTCCTCTTCATGGTGTGCCTTAGATATGACATATTATTGCATGTGGATATATTCTTTGTTCGCAGATTGACATGTACAGGACATCGACTCCACCTGGTTTCACAGGGTCGAGCGTGTCCATTGCCCAACGACATTTGATTGGGAGATAGTTGCTAGAATTTTCGTGCTGAGTCGTCACCCTGATCATAGTGTGTCGTTGGTCATAGTGTGGTCCAATTCTATTTTGTTCCATTTGCCTTGTTTCAGTTTATTTAGGAAGTTAGAATAATGTTGGAAATGTGATTTAAATTATTCAGTAATTTAATTTAATTAATAAATAATTTAATCTTATGGTAGATTTATTTTATTAATTGATTAATCTATTTATGTTGAAATGATTTACATTATCCATTATGGAAAGGCATGCATATTTGAGTTGGAAATGGAAATTAAGAAAATGAATTAAAAGTCAATTTATAAATTCAAAAATTCAAAATTTCAAAAAATGAGATATTTCCTATTTTTGTTTTCTGGAATTTATGAGGGTGGTTGTAGGATTTTTGGGGAAAAATTTGCATATCTTTGAATTTCTTCACAAGTCTAAAAAATGGAGTTTTTGGAGAAAAATTAAAAAGAGAAGAGGAAGGATTGCTCAATTTTGTGGGTTTGGATAGAAAGCTCAAAGAATCTGTGGAGCTTAAAAGGGTTTCATAGCACCATCAAGATCTTCGACATACTTCAAAAGAATCAGGTTCTCATCTTGTTTTAATTGTTTTTTTTTGAATTCAATGGCTTTTGTGTGGATGGAAAACTATTTGCAATCTTTAATTTGTGTGCAAAATAAATCTGGTTGTTATTGTGTTTTCAAAATTTGAATAAGTTTGTTCAAGTTGGAAACAAAAAATTCTTGTTTGCAATTGTTATTTTCATTTTGTTTTGTTCTCAATTTGTTCTTCAAATTATAGAGTTTCAATCTTGTTTGAATGAAAATTATGTGTATGCATATACATATATTCCTTTAAAAATATAGGTTCATAAACTTGGTTACATGTATATATATTTTTTATATATACCCCTTATAAAGTTATGCTGGCAAAATTTTATAAAAATAAATTTTTTCCAGAATTTTATAAAAATAAATTTTTTCCAGAATTTTATAAAAATAATTTTTTTCCAAAATTTTATCCCTTTATTAAAAGTCGATTTTCTTTCTTTGTTTTGGTTTCTTTTTTCCAAAAAAAATATAAGCAAAAAAAAAGACAATCATATGTTTTTAATGAAAAAAAATTATTTTAAAATTTTTTTTAGAGGGGTTGGGGCTCACCCCACCGCCGCTCCCTTGGGAAGCAGAGTGGGGGAGCACACCTAGCATGACCCCCTATCCGCGGCCTGCGCAGGCTACACAACGCGCGACCACCAACGATGGTGGTCGGCTCTGTCGCTCGCGCCAACGCCCACCCCAGCCTTCCACCGTGCCTCCCTCCTCTTGGCAGTGCCACCTCCTACGGGCGCCACAACCGAAACCGCCGCCACCTGGTAAGAGAACCCGTGGCCGGTGCCGACGACCTCCTCCCAACATCCTTAGCATGGGTTCCGAGGTTCGTGCGACTCAACCATAAGGGTTGACGCGTGAACCGAGGCTCTTGCTTTTGGCCTTTTCAATTTTTTTTTTGTGTTATAATATATTTTAATATTTTATTATTAAAATATTAATGTATATTGATATTTAATATTATATGTTATAAGATTAACATATTAAAACATATTTATAGATATATATTTTGTTGGTTAAAATATTATTTTAATATATGTATATATTTATTGTTTTTAAATATATATATATTAAAATAATGATTTGTTCGAGAAAATGTAATAGGGAAATATTGGTTAAATCATTGTTTTGATTTTAAAATATTATATTTGGTGGGGAAGTAGTTTTGATTTTTAAATGATATGTTTTTTTTTGACAAGTTAATTATTTTTTTAAAAATGGTTATATTGAATGAAGAGACAATAATTATTTTACTTCATTAAATTTGGTCAAGTATATGAGTATTGGGTTATTTATCATTAATTAAATTCCAGTAGGGAAATTAAGTTATTTAGTATTAATTTCTCCCTTAATTGGAAGGACAAATTTAATTCAATTTATTTAAATGCAATAAATTGTTAAATGATAATGTGGAAAATGGATTTAGTGAATCCAAAGTAGATTTGATTATTTCCTTGTTTTTTGAGTTGTTCGTATGGCCATTCAGGAAATGTGGGTCTTAGCATTTGACAAGTCTTCTAGTTGGGATTTCAAGTTTGTGAGTTGTCGTACTGTGTAGTCAACCTTTAGATGGCCTTGGGTAGTGCATAACTAGTTTATTTCCCGGTTATCACGAACGAGAGTGTGTGGACTGTATGTCATGGTTAGGGATGTGGTACCCTTATGTCGCACTTGTGTACCCTTGGGTTGTGGACTTGCTCCACGTGTCATCTTAGAGGAGTGGCTTGTAACGAGGGCCGACACACGAAGTGGTGCTAGGATATCTCGTTGTAAGTTAGTTAATCTAGTGATAACTTAATTAACTAATTAGAGTATCACGTAGTATCAAACACTTAATAAGATAATTATGCCTCGCTCATAAACACAAGGGCTTGCAAAGACTTGGGTTGAGACGAGAAGGCCCAGAATGGCAAGATCGTTATCTTGTCTCTACGAAAGATAACTGATTCTGCATTGGTTTTCATGAGGGGCTGAAAGTCATTAGAGGTTACCAAGATAACCTGAGATGGGGGTTGGGGCCTAGGAAGACTCACTAGGATAACCCATGAAAAATTGTGATGACACTTCTCCTAGGTCAACATTATGCTTGCATCAATGATGCAATTGATTTTGTAATTTCTGGAAGCATTGTAACCTTGTGTTAGTGATGTCATTGTATTTATTTCAGTATGGTTATGTTAGCCTATGTCTAGAGGTAGACGTCCTTGGACATTAATTATTGTTACTATCTCCTAGCACAGTGGGTGGACCTTTGGGTTCCACTTGGATGGGTGGAACGTGCACCTTTCTCCATTGGGTTTTTCTCCTTGTACGTGTGGACGAGACTTCCAGTTGGAGAGCTTGTGGTTTCAGTTGCAGTTCTTGCTTGTTTTCATTTCAATTATTTTTGTAATTATTACTCCTCTTTGTTATCGAGGTGGAATTTGTAATTGTAATCCTATTTATTGGACTTGTCTCATTCGGGGAATGAGTGTTGTAACCTTATTATTTAATGAATGGATTAATGGATCTAAAAATTATTTATTATGCTTGTTGTAAAATTATCTTACTTGGAATGAATGTGTTATTTCATTAATTAAATATTTGACATGGGTTTTATTTATGTTTGTGTTGAGGTTCTATATAACCTTTGTCTCGTAACCTTAGAGGTTGTTGGCATTAGTTAGTGAGCTTACTTATTAATTGTATTTAAACAAAAAAAATTAGCCTGTTTAAGTAGTTGTTGCAACTTTCTCTAGGGTTGCGTGGCAGGGCGTTACACATGGTATCAGAGCCTAGGTTTAAACACTGGGTACTCTAGGATTATGATGGAACCACTAAGCTTTTAGTTGTTTAGGTTTTGAGTTGTATATCTTGCCTAATACCTTGACGTGTTTGTGCAAGATTATGTTGCCCAGACATGAAAGAGGTAGAGGGCGTGTTCGTGGCTGTATAGGTGGTCGTGGTGAGAGTTAGCATGACTCTCCTCCTTTAGTTCCTCTTATCCCAAATCACTAGGAATAGTAGGCATCTCAGAATGCCCCTGGGATTGGTAATTGTCAGCAGGATCCAACAGGGATCGAGGTAGCACGTAGAGTGCTAGAGGAGGCTTTGGCACTCCTTGGACTAAGGCAGGTAGAGGTTTAGGTTAACCCTGTGGCAAGGGAAGCTCCACCCCAGTTTGAGGCTCACATGAGGGACTTGCTCAAGGGGCATCCTCCATTATACGATGGATCAGGTACAGGGTCAGAGGCCGAGACTTGGCTCATAGACTTGGATAGGTATTTTTCCATGCATTCGTATGGCAGTAACACCAGAGCTCGTTATGCCATCATGCAGTTGAGAGGATTTGCATCCACTTGGTGGAGACTAGAGGAGTAGAAGCTCCATATTCATATTCACACTGCATCTTGGGAGATCTTCTTAGAGAGATTCAGATCTCGGTTCTTGTCTGAGCATTGGCGTTAGCATCGAGGCGATGAGTTCCATGCTTTGCATCAGATGGCATTATTTGTTGATTAGTACGAGCAACATTTTTACGAGCTCAAACAATATGCAGGGATTGGTGATGACGAGAGTATGTTGGTACACCATTTCGTCAGGGGCTTAAATGCCTATCTCAGTGGTGGTGTGAGGGTTTTCGAACCCAAGACCATGGATGTGGCAGTAGAGAAAGCACGCCTTATTCAGGAGAATTTGAGTATGGCACTTGGAGGACACATGAGTGTTCCAGTTGGTAGTAGTGCAGTGGCAGGATCTAGTGTTAGAGGAGGGTAGTCTCAGGGAGGTTTACCTCCTAGGTCTCAGTAGGGGCCATCTCACGGTGGTCAGTAGCAGCAATAGGTATCGTAGGGGAAACATAAAGGTTTCCAGTTGAGACAGGGAGACAGGAATTGGAGGCGTGTAAAATGCTCCAGCTTTGAGCAGCCATCGCAGAGTTTGCAGCCTACTTTCAGGGGTAGTGTGCAATAGTCTAGCACACCATCTAGGGGTAGAGGCTATGGAAGAGGTATAGAGTGTTTTGCATGTGATCAGCAGGGTCACATGGCTAGAGGTTGTCCCAACAAGGGCACATCTGGATTTTCACAGAGACCAGCGGCATCTGAGCCGATAGTTGGTGATGCAGGTAGAGGGCATTGAGTTTTTGCAGCGGTTGATAACCGCTAGGCAGAGCATCAGGGCACTTTCATCAAGACTTATGGTATGTTGATGGGTAACCTAGTTACCATTTTATTTGATTCAGGAGAGACATACTCCTTCATTTCTTCATCAATCGTGTCGTGATGTAGACTGGGTGTGGTAAGGCAAGTCAATAGGTGGCAGGTAGAGCTAGCTTTGGGTGTGAAAGTCGCATCACATTCCCTTGTGCCAGAGTGTAGATTGGAGGTTGGACCTCTCCAGACTACGATGGACCTCTGGGTTATTCCTTTGGGTTATTATGACATCGTCATAGGGATGGATTGGTTGGAGGCACATAGTGGGGTCTTGGATTGTCGACGCAAGTCAATTAGATGCAGTGAGGCATCTAGTAGAGAGGTAGAGATAGTGGGAGTCCTGAGGCCGATTTCTTTGAGGGTCATCTTAGCTATGTAGTTGAGAAGGTGTGTATGTCAGGGTTGCCAGTTGTTTGCTGTCACAGTGGATGACATGGATCCAGGTGGTGGAGAAGAGAAAGGCTCTCTTGATAGTCACCCCGTCCTTCAGGAGTATTCTGATGTCTTCCCAGATGAGATTCCATGGATGCCACCTCAGAGGGATATTGACTTCAAGATTGATCTTATACCTGGTTCACAACCCATTTCTCGAGCTCCCTATTGTATGACTACCCAGGAGCTAAAAGAGCTTCGTTTATAGCTAGAGGAGTTGTTAGAGAAGGGTTTCATCTACCCTAGTGTTTCACCATGGGGAGCACTAGTCATCTTTGTGAAGAAGAAGGATGGTTCACTTTGGTTATGTATTGATTATCGACTGTTGAACAAAGTGACCATTAGGAACCGATATCTGCTTCCTAGGATCAATGATCTTTTTGATCAGGTCAAGGGTGCCACCATCTTTTTGAAGATTGATCTTAAGTCAGGATATCATCAGCTTTGGATCTTTGACACTGATATTCATTAGACAACGTTTCAAATGCGGTATGGTCACTATGAGTTCACAGTAGTACCATTCGGGTTGACGAATGCACCTTCTATGTTCATGAGTTTGATGAATAGTGTATTTCTTACATACCTAGATAGGTTTGTCCTTTTGTTCCTTGATGACATTCTAATATGTTCTCAGACTATGGTAGAGTATGAGGAACATTTGTGGTAGGTATTGCAGTGCTTACGGGATAATCAATTGTTTGCTAACCTGTCGAAGTGTGAGTTCTTCAAGTCTGAGGTACAATACCTCGAGCATGTCATCTCAAGGAAGGGTATTTTAGTGGATCCTGTAAAGATCCAAGCGATCTCAGATTGGCCTACGCTCACAAATGTGGCAGAGATACGTAGATTTATGGAGCTAGCGGGTTATTACAGATGCTTTGTGCAGGGTTTTTTGAGGATAGGTTATTCTATCACTAACCTTCAGAGGAAAGGGAAGAGGTTTGAGTGGTTCAAGAAGTGCAAGGCAGCATTTCAAAACCTTAAGGAGATGCTGAGTAGTGCACC
Organism: Sequoiadendron giganteum; assembly: GCA_007115665.2. Lineage (NCBI taxonomy): Eukaryota > Viridiplantae > Streptophyta > Pinopsida > Cupressales > Cupressaceae > Sequoiadendron > Sequoiadendron giganteum. Next base: position 250,324,372 of record CM021109.1, on the reverse strand, counting down.
AATACTTGCTATACTAGATCCGACTGGGGACTTTGTAGTTTGTACAAATGCGTCCTTAGAGGGTCTTATTGAAATGTTGATGTCAGAGGGTTGAGTCATTGCATATGAGTCACATAAACTTAAGGATCATGAGTTGAACTATCCCACCCATGATCTTGAGTTAGCAACAGTTGTACATGAATTGACGAGATGGAGGCATTGCCTTCTTGGCCATAGGTTTGAACTGCATAGAGATCACAGGAGTCTTCAGTATATATTCACATAGCCCAACCTTAATGCTAAGTAGAGGCGTTGGATGAAGTTCCTCTGTGAGTATGAATTCGAGGTGAAGTACATCCAGGGGAAGGAGAATGTTATAGCAGATGCATTCAGTAGATAGAGGCATGAGATATCCAAGTTGACTCTAGTTGTGGATTTACGGAGTCAGATTATTTTTGCCCTTCCAACAGATAGTTTGTACCAAGAGGTCAGGATAGTGACAAAGGCAGGTAGACCTCTTGAGGGCAGACATTCAGGATATTATCTAGAGTCAAATGAGTTATTGAGACACATGAGACACATATACGTTCCTCTTTCAGATGGTCTTCATACCTTGGTCATGACTAAGGCACATCGTGCACCTTATTCAACCAAGCCTAGGGTGAAGAAGATGCATGCAAATTTGCGTCAGTTGTACTTTTGGCCAGGGATGAAACGAGATATCACATATTTTGTGTCATGATGTCTACAGTGTCAGTGAGTGAAGGCTGAGCATCAACATCCAATAGGGCTCCTGAAACAACATTTAGTACCAGAGTGGAAGTGGGATATAATCTCATTGGATTTCATTGTTGGTTTACCCAAGTCTTTGAGATGACATGATGCGATAATGGTGACTATTGATAGGTTGATGAAGGTGACACACTTCTCACCTATGCACTCATCCTATATCCCATCGTCCATAGCTAGAGTGTTCATGGAGGATATTGTGAGGTTACATGGCATTCTATGTCGAATTATTTCTGATAGGGATCCAGTGTTTACCTCAGCTCTTTGGACATCATTGCAGCATGTGACGGGGACACAGTTGAGCTTTAGTTGAGCTTATCACCCTGAGACAGATGGACAGACCGAGAGGGTTAATCAGATCCTTAAGGATATGTTACGTATGTATGTGATGGACCAACATACACGATGGGAGGATTATCTCTATTTGGTAGATTTCGCCTATAATAATGGGTTTTAGAGTTCCATTGGTATGCCTCCATTCCAGGCATTGTATGGAAGACCATGTCGTACCCCTTTGAGTTGGGATCGACTGGAGGACAGGATAGTGTTGGGACTTGAGATGCTGCAGGATATGGATCAGTAGGTGGATAGGATTAGAGAGCACTTGGTGGCAGCGCAGGCTAGGCAAAAGAAGTATGCGGATGTGCATAGAGTGGATCATCAATTTTTTGTAGGCAATAGAGTCTTCTTGCGGGTGCGTCCACGAAAGAGTCCCATCCGTTATGGAAAGGGCTCTAACTTGGTGCCTTGATTTTTTGGACCTTTCAAGATACTCGAGAAGATTGGTCCTGTTGCTTACCGTCTTGCTTTACCACTTAGTCTCTCATGCATTCACGAGGTGTTTCATGTTTCAGTTCTTCGGCCGTACCATCCAGACATTTCTCATGTCCTTGATTGGAATGCATTATAGGTAGAGGATGAGCAATTGGCTTTGGAGCCCGTGGCCATGGTGGAGCACAAAATGCTCGCCCTTTGAGGGCGAGATATTGATCAGGTTAGGATTCAGTGGGATCCTAGGGATGAAACGTCATCCACATGGGAAGATGTAGCTAGAATGAGGGAAATTTATCCCTATTTGTTTGCAGGCTTCCAGGAGTAAGCTTGACCCAAGGGGGGGAGGATATAATACCCCTTCGTTTTTCTCTATTGTGCGAACTATGTTCTTTCCCCTTTTATGCTTTTGTATTCCATTGTAATTTGACTTTGTACTTGGTTACAATTGATCACTTTGTTATCGTGATGTACCTTGTTTTGATGATGTTATATTTTGATGTGATTACTATTGCATGTTTGGAATTAGCATAAGTGGATATTTAAATTTATGATGTTTCATGCTTTTGATTATGCTGCAATGTTAGATGCATCAGTTAGAACTACTGTATTGGTGAAGAGCACGGTATCGCATCACTCGCTTACGAGTGCCTGCGATTTCATGATTTCCTCTTCATGGTGTGCCTTATTTATGACATTATTGCATGTGGATATATTCTTTGTTCACAGGTTGACAGGTACAGGACATCGACTCCACCTGGTTTCACAGGTTCGAGCGTGTCCATTGTTCAACGACATTTGATTAAGAGATAGTAGCTAGGATTTTTGTGCCGATTCGTCACCCTAGTCATAGTGTGTCATCGGTCATAGTGTGGTCCAGTTCTATTTTGTTCCATTTGCCTTGTTTTAGTTTATTTAGGAAGTTAGAATAATGTTGGAAATGTGATTTAAATTATTCAGTAATTTAATTTAATTAATAAATAATTTAATCTTATGGTAGATTTATTTTATTAATTGATTAAGTTATTTATGTTGAAATGATTTACATTATCCATTATGGAAAGGCATGCATATTTGAGTTGGAATTGGAAATTAAGAAAATGAAATAAAAGTCAATTTAGAAATTCAAAAATTCAAAAATTTAAAAAATGAGATATTTCCTATTTTTGTTTTTTGGAATTTATGAGGGTGGTTGTAGGATTTTTGGGGAAAAATTTGCATATCTTTGAATTTCTTAACAAGTCTAAAAAATGGAGTTTTTGGAGAAAAATTAAAAAGAGAAGAGGAAGGATTGCTCAATTTTGTGGGTTTGGATAGAAAGCTCAAAGAATCTGTGGAGCTTAAAAAGGTTTCATAGCACCATCGGGATCTTCAACATACTTCAAAAGAATCGGGTTCTCATCTTGTTTTAATTGATTTTTTTTTAATTCAATGGCTTTTGTGTGGATGGAAAACTATTTGCAATCTTTAGTTTGTGTGCAAAACAAATCTGGTTGTTATTGTGCTTTCAAAATTTGAATAAGTTTGTTCAAGTTGGAAACAAAAAATTCTTATTTGCAATTGTTATTTTCATTTTGTTTTGTTCTCAATTTGTTCTTCAAATTATAGAGTTTCAATCTTGTTTGAATGAAAATTATGTGTATGCATATATATATTCCTTTAAAAATATAGGTTCATATACTTGGTTACGTGTATATATATTTTTTTTATATACCCCTTATAAAGTTATGTTGGCAAAATTTTATAAAAATAAAACTTTGCCAGAATTTTATCCCTTTATTAAAAGCCCATATTTTCTTTTTAAGGTTCTGGTTTTCTTTTTCTTTTTCAAAAAAAAATATAAGGAAAAAAAAGACAGTAATATGTTTTTATTGAAAAAAAATTATTTTTAAATTTTTTTTTAGAGGGGCTGGGGCTCACCCCACCGTCGCTCGCTTGGGAAGCGGAGTGGGGGAGCGCACTGTCCGCAGCTTGCACGAGTCGCGCACTGCACGACCACCAATGGTGGTGGCTGGCTCCGCTGCTCGCGCCAGCGCCCGCCCCCACCTTCCGCCGTGCCTCCCTCCTCCCGGCGGCCGCCACAGCCGAAACTGCCATCGCCTGGTAAGAGAACCCATAGCCGACGCCGACGACCTCCTCCCAGCATCCTTAGCATGGGTTCCGAGGTTCGCACGGCTCAACCCTAAGGGTTGGTGCACTAACTGAGGTTCTTGCTTTTGGTCTTTTGAAAAAAAAAAATTATTTTTTTGTGTTATAATATATTTTAATATTTTATTATTATAATATTATAATATTAAAATATTAATGTATATTGATATTTAATATTATATGTTATAAGATTGACATATTAAAATATATTTATAGATATATATTTTGTTGGTTAAAATATTATTTTAATATATGTATATATTTATTGTTTTTAAATATATATATATATTAAAATAATGATTTGTTCGAGAAAATGTAATAGGGAAATATTGGTTAAATCATTGTTTTGATTTTGAAATATTATATTTGGTGGGGAAGTAGTTTTGATTTTTAAATGATATGTTTTTTGACAAGTTAATTTTTTTTTTTAAAATGGTTATATTGAATGAAGAGACAATAATTATTTTACTTCATTAAATTTGGTCAAGTATATGAGTATTGGGTTAATTTATCATTAATTAAATGCTAGTAGGGAAATTAAGTTATTTAGTATTAATTTCTCTCTTAATTGGAAGGACAAATTTAATTCAATTTATTTCTATGCAATAAATTGTTAAATGATAATGTGGAAAATGGATTTAGTGAATTCAAAGTAGATTTATTTTTTTCCTTCTTTTTTGAGCTGTTCGTATGGCCATTCGGGAAATATGGGTCTTAGCGTTTGACAAGTCTTCTAGTTGGGATTTCAAGTTTGTGGGTTTTCGTACTATATAGTCAACCTTTAGATGGCTTTGGGTAGTGTGTAACTAGTTTATTTCTCGGTTATCACAAATGGTAGTGTGTGGACTGTATGTCATGGTTAGGGATGTGGTACCCTTATGTTTCACTTGTGTACCCTTGGGTTGTGGAGTTGTTCCACGTGTTGTCTTAGAGGAGTGGCTTGTAACAAGGGTCGACACACGAAGTGGTGTCAGGATAACTCGTTGTAAGTTAGTTAATCTAGTGATAACTTAATTAATTGATTAAATTATCACATAGTATCAAAAACTTAATAAGATAATTATGCCTCACTCATGAACACAAGGGCTTGCAAAGACTTGGGTTGAGATGAGAAGGCCTGGAATGGCAAGATCATTATCTTGTCTCTACAAAAGATAACTGATTCCGCATTGGTTTACATGAGGGGCTGGAAGTCGTTAGAGGTTACCAGGATAACCTGAGATGGGGGCTGAGGCCTAGGAAGACTCACTAGGATAACCCATGTAACATTGTGATGACACTTCTCCTAGGTCGACATTATGTTTGCATCAGTGATGCAATTTATTTTGTAATTTTTGGAAGCATTGTAACCTTGTGTTAGTGATTTCACTGTATTTATTTCAGTATGGTTATGTTAGCCTATGTCTAGAGGTAGACGTCCTTGGACAATAATTCTTGTTACTATCTCTTAGCATGGGGGGTGGACCTTTGGGTTCCACTTGGATGAGTGAAACGTGCACCTTTCTCCGTTGGGTTTTTCTCCTTATACGTGTGGATGAGACTTCCATTTGGAGAGCTCTTCATTTTAGTTGCAGTTCTTGCTTGTTTTCATTTCAGTTATTCTTGTAATTATTACTCCTCTTTGTTATCGAGGTGAAATTTGTAATTGTAATCCTATTTATTGGACTTGCCTCATTCGGGGAATGAGTGTTGTAACCTTATTGTTTAATGAATGGATTAATGCATCTGAAAGTTATTTATTATGCTTGTTGTAAAATTATCTTTCTTGGAATGAATGTGTTATTTCATAAATTAAATATTTGACATGGGTTTTATTTATGTTTGTGTTGAGGTTCTATATAACCTATGTCTCATAACCTTAAAGGTTGTTGGCATTAGTTAGTGAACTTATTAATTGTACTTAAACAAAAAAAATTAGCCTGTTTAAGTAGTTGTTGCAACTTCCTCTAGGGTTGTGTGGTGGGGCATTACACCATTCAAAAAAAAAATCCATATTCCTATCTAAATCCCACATCTATCTAATATCAAATTGATCTAAAAATGAGCAAAAAAGACTAGAAAAAGCCTATAATTGTGCATGATCTAATTCCTTAGGTGAACCAAGAGAGGACACAATATATTAGCTATTAATGTAATAATATCATGCAATTCATTAAGGAAAGTGGAGATGTAAACTAAAAAGCATGAAATGTGGAAGGATTTTGGAATGTATTTCCAATTCTATTTACAATGAATAAGATGAATGTGAGTTAAGAAATATGAGAATCTTGCTATGCATCTTCTACTTTGTAGAATGTACAAAGAAACTATTTATAAAAATAGGTCATTAGCTAGGATCCATAAATATGTTAAGTGTCACATGCATTTCGTGCACTAACTACATGTGGTTTAGGCCATAGAATATGTCAAACCCATATGGTGCTAGTTATATTGCATAGAATGTGGCATGGACACACCATATGCTAGATGTGTATGGTGCAAGTTTTATGATCATGTTATGTGGTGTACACGTATGAAAGAATAACATGTAGATGTGGATACTCCATGTGTTGCAAATGTATATTCTAACTTGTCACCATCATGTGCAACAATATGTAGGTCTACAAGATGCATGTGACTAGTGATGTATGAAAACTATACAAGGATGTGTGGGGATAATGTGTGTGAATGCACGAGTACAATATTATACAAAATAATTAATTTTGATTGTGTAAATGATTTTTTTGAAGAGGATACATGATTATATGCACTAATGATTCATCCCCCCATGAGGAGTGATAATCCCCATTTTGTCAAAAGTGAGTTCAAAAACTACATGCATAATTTTTTAATAGTTTATGTAACTTACCCTAATATCTATATTAATCAATCTTGATAACTTGAGAGAGTTGATGAACATCTTGGTGAATTAAAATGGAAGTGGTTTCAATGATATCCTACCTTGTTATTGATTATGAATACATGAGGTCTAATTTGGTAGGATATTGGATAGTTAATGTCCTAATTATATGGAAAAAGTAGAGCTTAAGTAGTTCCACATTGAAAACTGGGAGTAATCCATACTATACTGGAAGAATGAAAGTGTTCTAATCAACTACATGAAACATAGTGTAAGTACCACAATAAATATGCTTAATATTCCTATGTGTCTACTTGAAGCATTTATTCTTTTAGAGATACATCTAAATTATGTCATCAAATTGAAATGTGTGATTAACATCATGGAGATCTTTGTATTTATATTTTTGGTATGTGAGGATTTGCTAAACCCTTTGGTGCACAACCTCAATATGTTGAAGAAAATTTTTTAACACCCCTACATTTTGCTTTTGGGACTGGACAGTGTGGTCTTGTTTTTCTTTGTTTTATGTTTCTAGATATTCAAATACTTTATCTTGTGTGTGTATTTGATCACTATTTATAGAGCGAAAAACTATTATTTGTGTGATGTGGTTTATATGATGTTTTACTTTACATGCTTTAATGGTGTAATGATGTTAGTAATATAACATGTGATTGCATATGAGATCATTTAAAGTATTATGGAAATGTCAGTTATGATGATTGTATTGGTGAAGGGGATAGGTTCACATCACTCACTTGCGAGCGCCCTGCAATTCCTTTATTTCCTCTTCACGGTGTGTATTTTATGCTGTTATATTTAATGATGTTGGTTACTTTGTTTTCAGGTTTGCAGGTACATGGCATCGACTCCCCCTGGTTTCACAGATTTGAGCGTGTCGATCCAACGATTAAGTTGAATGGGAGATAGTAGCTAGGTAACTTGTGTCAAGTCTACACCCTAGCCTTAGTGTGTCATCAGTCGTTTGTGTCGAGTCACTGTTTGCCATGATTTAATCTTATTTAATTTTGAAGGATTCTTGATTTGGAAATTAAATATTTAGAATAATTGCATTAAATCATGCTGATGGTTATTTAATTTAAATTATGCAATGTGGATGGAAGTTTATATTTAAATTAATTAATTAATTAAATTTAATTAAATAAATCAAATTTAATCCAAGGGGTTGAATTTAGTTATTAAATAATTAAATGGGGTGTAGAAAAAAAAAAAAAAGAATTAAAATTAATTTTGGAAGTTTATTTCAATTTGTGGGAATTAAATTAGAATTTGTAATTAAATTTGTATTTGAGAAATTAGTTTCAATTTTTGGAATTAATTTATTATTTGGGATTAATAAATTAGATAATATTAGATTTGGTTGTTAAAGATATTTTCAATTATGCCAGCATGTGTAAGTTGAATTAATTAGAAGAGTTTGTTGCAAATTCATTCACGGAGAGAATTTTGGAGAGGAAAAGCTTCTTAGGTTTGAGAGGATATTTTTGGAAAAATTGCACACAAAATGGTTTGACGAAATTTTTGGCTGTGGAATTGAAATTGGAAAATTCTATTGATGTTGGTTGTGCTTTTGGATTGTTTGCTTGCTTGGATTCATTGCACGGTTGAAGAGAAATTGTGAGATCTTTGAAGGAGGCTCTGCACCAAAAATCTTCTTTTCCTATAGCTTCAACACCAGGTTTTATTATGTGGTTTATTGTTCTTTAATTGTTTAAATTAAATTGGTAGTGATTAAAAAATTGCTTGTTAAATTCATTCAGGAATAGAGATTACTACTTGAGAGTTGAAATTAATTATTTAGATTTTGGAAGCTTTGTTTTTTCTGTGAAAATTCCCCAGGGAAATTGTATAAAACCTCTTTAGAATTTAGTTTATTTGAAGAAAATGTTACGCTATTATTAAATCAAACTTATGAGTAAAACAACACTTATATTTGTTTTAGGAAATTTCAATCACTATAGAAAAATGAATTTATTCCCATAAACCTCTGTAAAAATTGGGTAGAGAAATCTAGAGGATTTGAAAGTTTCTGATTGTAATCTAGATTCCTCTAGTTCTTGTTCTTTTATTGTCTTTGAATTTGGGGAAAATTGATTACAAGATTTAGTTTTAAACCTCTCTATATTTTGAAAAGTTCTTTGGAAAATTTTTACAATTTCACCTGTATGTGAATGTTTTCACAAAGTTTTCCCCAATTTGTTTATCATGTTAAATCCGTTTATATATATGGATTATATAATATATATATATATATACTGATTATATGTTAATGGTTTACATTTTATTTTCGTCGTCCGTACGACGGACGAAATTTGTGAAAATTGTTTAAAAACTTATGAAAAAATGCATTTTCTGTTGAACGGAGTTTTTGTATTGTTTAAGGGAGATGGAGGAGGAGCTTCCTCCCCACCGCCGCCCTCATATGGGAGTGGCTGTATGGAGGGAGACCCACTTCCAGAACCCCCTCTATCTTTAGCTGTCGTCGTTGCCCACACCCAATGCATTCGGGAAGAGGGTTAGCTTGGTTTACTCAGCCGGCCCTCCCCCAAATACATTGGAGTAGGCTAGGCTTTGACTGTTGCTTCAATGTGAATTTCAAACTTGGGCAGAATCCATCTGCCATAAGGTTTCTAGGGTTTCACGAATATTAAATGGATATTAATAAAAATAATAATTATATATTTGTTATTTAATTACAATGTAATTTTTTATAATATTCCTATTAGATATTTATTGATAATAGAATGATTAATAAATATAGTGTGTAAATTTGTATATTTATAAAGAATGATTTAAAATATTTTAGTTGGATTTAAATGTTTAAATAACATAAGCATTTGGAAATTATTTATTGAATATTAATATATTTTGTTAAATAACTTATTTGTTTAGTAAAGTATATTATTATATATTTGATATATATATATTACATAAGTATTTTCAATTGGAGTATATTCAATATTTATTTTGTTTTATTTAAGTGCATGTAATTTAATTTTGCATGGAGATTTTAAACGATAAGATTTGAATGCATGGCTAAATAGATATGAAAAAATATATTTTAAATTGAAGATATTACTTGTTTTAAATAGAAAATTGAAAGAGATATAGAATGTCGTTAGAAAATCGAAAAGATTTAATTGCATAGATTTATGTCATTATAAAATTAAAAGAGTTTTATTGAAGAGGAAATTATTTATTTTAATTTATTTATTTTCTATTAGAGCAATTAAATTATTGAGAATGGAATATGAAAGAGATATGGATTTAGTATATCCAAAATAGTAATTTCCTCGTGATTGCCTTTTAGAATTATTTTCTTCGTATTTCGCATAGGGATGTGAGTTAAAATTGTTTTAAGACATTCTATAATGAAAATGAAAAAAAGTTTATATGATCATTTGACTTAACCTTGTTATCGTGCCTTTGATTTTGTCAATGTTACTTATTGATTGAGGATGGATTTAAGAAATCCAAATATTAGATTTGAATTATGACTTGAATGCGTTTTGTAGCTATGTTGTCAAGTTGCATTTTGGAATATGGGATTAAGTGTTAGTCCAAAATTGTAAGTCTTCCAAAGAATCTTAGAGGATGAGGGTTGTCGATTCATTATGTCAACTAGTTGTTTTTCCCTTGGGTAGTGCATGGTGTATTTTCAGTATTTACCCGATTTCCACGAACGGGGATGTTTTGTACCTCCTTTGGAAGGAGTGGACAATGTGTTTTGCTGCCTCCAATTGTTGGAGTGAGTTTCATTATTTATTTCCTCCTTGACATAGAGTGGTTATGATGCCTAGGTTGTATGCACTTGTGGTTCCCTTGGTGATTAGATTGTTTGTGTGTTGTTGAATAGAAGAGTGGCTTCTAGTACGGGCTAGAGCTCGTAAGAGGTAAGATTTGGGTAACCTTTGGAAGTAGTTTAATCAAGTGATAGCTAAAATTGTAATGAAATTTTGGGGAGTACTACACACTAAAAAGATAAGTTCTAGCCTCACTCATAGTCGCAAGTGCTAGTTAAGGCTTGGAATGAGTGGGAAGGCTTGAAATGGCAAGGTCATCTATCTTGTCAGTATGAGAGGTATTTTATTCCGCACTAGTAAGTATGAGGGTTGAGGGTCAGTAGAGGCCACTAGGAACACCAGAGTCTATGAAGATCCATTGAGGGTAACTTATTACGAGTTGTGCGTTGACACTCTATCTAGGAAAAATATTGGTGTTTGTTTTATATGTATGGTTCTCTGAACATACTTGATCTATTTTATGTCTGGAAGCAATGTGAACTATGTCAGTGATGTGAAGGATGTACTTGATTTGTACCTGTTTAGTTCATTTGTCTAGTTATGTCAGTATGTGTCAGTATGAGTCTACCTTTGGTTAGAGGTTATACATATTTGTCCATGTTATGTTGTTACTATCTCCTAGCATGGGGGGTGGGCCTTCGGGTACCACTTGGTTGGGTGGAACATGCACCATACACCGTTGAGTCCCCCTTTTATCTTCAGTACTTGGTGGTGAGACATCTAGTTGGACAGCTCGCGGTTCTTGTTTTATTTCAAGCATTTTTGTATTTCAAAATGTACTAAGTTAATTTACCCCTCATGTATTTATGAGGTGGAGTTATGTAATTGTAATACATTTGTACTATTGCCTCATTCTAGGAATGAGTGATGTAACTATTGGATTAAGTAAACGATTATGAAATTATATCTTGGATGTTTATCTTATTATGTTAAGTTGTATCCTTATGTTGCATGATGCTTATTTCATAAAGTTATTAAATGTTATGGTTGTTGTTTGTGTGGGTTTAAGTAATCACAACCTTGTAGCCTTAGAGGTTGTTGTTAATTAGTAAGTGAATGTGTAGGGTAATTACACTTAAAAATAAAAATAAAAATAAAATTTGTTCGCTTAAGTCATTAATTACAACTTCCTTTAGGGTTACTTGGCGGGGCACTTACACATGGTATCAGAGCCTAGGTTTAAACACTGGGTGCTCTGAGATTATGATTTACCCAATAAGCTTAGTTGTGTCAGTTTCCTAGTGTACCTTGTCTAATACTTTTTTTGTGTTTGTGTAGGAGTATGCCTCCTAGACGCGGATGAGGTAGAGGACATGGCTGGGTAGGCAGTAGCTAGGGGAGTCAGAATGACTTATCGCCTCATGTTACACTTATACCTGATCAGGACGAACAACAAGCCTCACTGAATGGCATTGGTGGTGGTGGACAATTGGATCCTTCAGGGGTCGAAGCTGCATGTAGAGCTCTTGAGGAGGCTTTGGCACTCGTTGGTCCGAGATAGGTAGTACCAAAGGTTAACCCTATTGTGAGGACAGTTATGACACAGTCATAGATGTTAGCATCTTCCTATATGAGGGATTTGATTTGGTCACAACCACCTCGGTTTGACAGAGTTGGAATCAGTTTAGAGGTAGAGACTTGGCTAGTAGGTCTTGATCGATGCTTTTCTATGCATCCATTTGATAGTAATACTAAAGCGCGGTGCACTGTTATGCACTTGCAAGGGTTTGCGGCCACTTGGTGGAGACTTGAGGAGCAAAAGCTTCACATTGATATGAGTACTGTGTCCTGGGAGATATTCCTTGAACGGTTTAGAGCCCGCTTTCTTTTTGACCATTGACGTCAGTGTAGCGCTGATGAGTTCCATGCCCTATGACAGTTAGCCTTGACTATGGATCAGTACGAGAGACGTTTCTACAAACATAAACAGTTCACAGGAATAAGAGATGATGAGGGGATACTTGTGCAACATTTCATCAGGGGCTTAAATGCTCGTATTAGTGGTGGTGTGTGGGTCTTTGAGCCCAAATATATGGAGACAGTTGTGGAGAAGGCATGACTTGTGGAGGAGAACTTAGCTTTGGCAGTAGGAGGTCATTCAGGTGTGCATATTGGTAGTAGTTTTGTAGTTGGGTCTAGTGCATGATGGGGTCAGACTCAGGGAGTTGGATCACCGATGACTCAGCAAGAGCCTACTCAGAGTGGGAAGAAGTAGAGTGCACTTGGAAAGTGTAAGGATTCTCAGATGCATTAGGATGATGTTGGTTCTTCCCCTAGAAGGAACTAAAACTAGTGGTGCAATAAGTGCAATCGATAGGTACAGCTAGCCCAGAGTTCATAATCTGTGGCTGATTGGGGTATTATGGAGCAGTCTACTGCATTGATAGGAGGCAGTGGGTTTGGTTGTAACACTAGGTGTTACTCTTGTGGTCAAAAGGGCCACCTTGCTAGGAATTTTCTGCAATGGAAGACTTCTAGATTTGTTCAGGGACCAGCAATTTCAAAGCCGACAATAGGGGACACAAGCAACTCTCATTGTGCTTATGCTATGGTTGATAAACGTCAACCTGGTTATTAGGGTGTTGTAGTTGAGACTTCTAGTGTTGGTCGTGTAGTACAGGATACTTGTCCTCTAGGGTCAATATTTTGATTTGATGTAGTTTGTTTGAGGGAGTTATATCCCTACTTGTGTGCAAGCTTCAAGAGTAAGCCTAACCCTTGGGGGGGAGAATGTAACACCCCTCCATTTTTCTTTCGAGACTCGAGAGTGTGTCCTTTTTTTTCTTTGATTTATATTTCTGGATATTCAGATACTTTATCTTGAGTGTGTATTTGATCGCTATTTATAGAGCGACAATCTATTATTTATGTGATGTGGTTTATATGATGTTTTATTTTACATGCTTTAATTGTTGTAATGATATTACTGATATAACATGTGATTGCATATGAGATTATTTGAAGTATTATGGAAATGTCAGTTATGATGATTGTATTGGTGAAGGGGACGGGTTCGCATCACTCGCTTGCGAGCACCCTGCGATTTTATAATTTCCTCTTCACAGTGTGTATTTTATGTTGTTATATTTGATGATGTTGGTTACTATGTTTTCAGGTTTGCAGGTACATGGCATCAACTCCACATGGTTTCACAGGTTTGAGCATGTCAATCCAATGATTAAGTTGAATAAGAGATAGTAGCTAGGTAACTTGTGTCAAGTCTACACCCTAGCCTTAGTGTGTCATCAGTCGTTTGTGTCGAGTCATTGTTTGCCATGATTTAATCTTATTTAATTATGAAGGATTCTTGATTTGAAAATTGAATATTTAGAATAATTGCATTAAATCATGTTGATGGTTATTTAATTTAAATTATGTAATGTGGATGGAAGTTTATATTTAATTTAATTTATTTAATTAAGTAAATTTAATCCAAGGGGTTGAATTTAGTTATTAAATAATTTAATTAATTAATTAAATGGGGTGTACGAACAAAAAAAGAAAAAAAAAAGAATTAAAATTAATTTTGGAAGTTTATTTCAATTTGTATTTGAGAAATTAGTTTCAATTTTTGGAATTAATTTATTATTTGGAATTAATAAATTAGATAATATTAGATTTGGTTGTTAAAGATATTTTCAATTATGCCAGCATGTGTAAGTTGAATTAATTAGAATTGTTTGTTGCAAATTCATTCATAGAGAGAATTTTGGAGAGGAAAAGCTTCTTCAGGTTTGAGAGGATATTTTTGGAAAAATTGCACACAAAATGGTTTGAAAAAAAATGTGGCTGTGGAATTGAAATTGGAAAATTTTGTTGATGTTGGTTGTGCTTTTGTATTTACTACATGGTTGAAGAGAAACTGTGAGATCTTTGAAGGAGGCTCTTTACCAAAAATCTTATTTTCCTGTAACTTCAACACCAGGTTTTATTCTGTGGTTTATTGTTCTTGAATTGTTTAAATTAAATTGGTAGTGATTAAAGAATTGCTTGTTAAATTCATTCAAGAATAGAGATTACTACTTGAGAGTTGAAATTAATTATTTAGATTTTGGAAGTTTTGTTTTTTCTATGAAAATTCCTCAATGAAATTGTATAAAACCTCTTTAGAATTTAGTTTATTTGAAAAAAATGTTAGGTTGTTATTAAATCAAACTTATGAGTAAAATAACACTTAGATTTGTTTTAGGAAATTTCAATCACTATAGAAAAATGAATTTATTCCCATAAACCTCTGTAGAAATTGGGTGGAGAAATCTAGAGGATTTGAAAGTTTCTAATTGTAATCTAGATTCCTCTAGTTCTTGTTCTTTTATTGTCTTTGAATTTGGGGAAAATTGATTACAAGATTTAGTTTTAAACCTCTCTATATTTTGAAAAGTTCTTTGATTTTTTTTTTTACAATTTCACCTGTAGGTGAATGTTTTCACAAAGTTTTTCCCCAATTTTTTTATCATGTTAAATCCATTTATATATATATATATATATATGGATTATATAATATATATAATATTTATATGTTAATGGTTTACATTTTATTTTCGCCGTTCGTACGACAGATGAAATTTCTGAAAAATTGTTTAAAAACTTATAAAAAAAATGCATTTTCTTTTAAGCGAATTATTCGTTGTTTTCTTTTGTACGGGGGTTTTGTATTGTTTAAGGGAGATGGGGGAGGAGCTTCCTCCCCACCGCCACCCCTATATGGGAGCGACTATGTGGAGGGAGACCCCCCTCCACAACCCCCTCTATCTTTAGCCGCCACCACCGCCCATGCCCAATGCATTTGGGAAGAGGGTCGGTTGGGTTTACTCAGCCACCCCTCCCCCAAATACATTGGAGCAGGTTAGGCTTTGACTATTGCTTCAATGCAAATTTCGAACCTGGGGATAATCCATCTGCCATAAGGTTTTTAGGCTTTCACGAATATTAAATGTATATTCATAAAAAATAATAATTATATATTTGTTATTTAATTACAATGTAAATTTTTATAATATTTATATTAAATATTTATCTATAGTAAAATGATTAATAAATATAGTGTGTAAATTTGTATATTTAGAAAGAATGATTTAAAACATTTTAGCTAGATTTAAATGTTTAAATAACATAAGCATTTGGAAATTATTTATTGAATATTAATATATTTTGTTAAATAACGTATTTGTTTAGTAAAGTATATTAATATATATTTGATATATATATTACATAAGTATTTTCAATTGGAGTATATTCAATATTTATTTTGTTTTATTTAAGTGCATGTAATTTAATTTTGCATGGAGATTTTAAAAGATAAGATTTGAATGCATGGTTAAATAGATATGGAAAAATATATTTTAAATTGAATATATTACTTGTTTTAAATAGAAAATTGAAAGAGATATAGAATGTGGTTAGAAAATTGAAAAGATTTAATTGCATAGATTTATGTCATTATAAAAGCAAAAGAGTTTTATTGAAGAGGCAATTGTTTATTTTAATTTATTTATTTTCTATTAGAGCAATTAAATTATTGAGAATGGAATATGAAAGAGATATGGATTTAGTATATCCAAAATAGTAATTTCCTCGTGATTGCCTTTTAGATTTATTTTATTCGTATTTCGCATAGGGATGTGAGTTAAAATTGTTTTAAGGCTTTCTATAATGAAAATGGAAAAAGGGTTATATGATCATTTGACTTAACGTTGTTATTGTGCCTTTGATTTTGTCAATGTTACTTATTGATTGAGGATGGATTTAAGAAATCCAAATATTAGATTTGAATTATGACTTGAATGCATTTTGTAGCTATGTCGTCAAGTTGCATTTTGGGATATGGGATTAAGTGTTAGTCCAAAATTGTAAGTCTTCCAGAGAATCTTAGAGGATGAGGTTTGTCGATTCATTATGTTAACCAGTTTTTTTTTCCCTTGGGTAGTGCATGGTGTATTTTCAGTATTTACCCGATTTCCACAAACAGGGATGTTTTTTACCTCCTTTGGAAGGAGCGAACTATGTGTTTTGTTGCCTCCAGTTGTTGGAGTGAGTTTCTGTAAGACCCCTTTGTTTTGTTCTTTTGATTGAATAGTGTTCTGTTTGGTTAGGCCTAATTTTCTATTAAGTGCTTTGACTTGAACTCAGTTGCTATCTGATCGTTATTTGTAAAGTTATGCGAATGTTATATTTTAGTGTGATGGTTTATTTTCCTGATGTTATTATTGTGTCATGCTTTGGATTAGCATAATGGATAATTGAATTAATGATGTTTATGCTTTTGATCATATTAATGATGTTAGCTTTGTTAGTCGGTAATATTTTATTGGTGAAGGGCATGGATCGCATCACTCACTTGCGAGTGCCCTGCAATCCTGAGATTTCCTCTTCACGGTGTGTATTTTATGTTGTTCATATTATATGTTGTGGTTTACTTGGTTTTCAGGTTGACAGGTACAGGACATCGACTCCACCTGGTTTCACAGGTTTGAGCGTGTCCAATGTCCAACGGTATTCGATTGGGAGATAGTAGCTAGGTTTTCCATGCCAAGTCATCACCCTAGTGTTAGTATGTCGTCAAGTGTTGTCGGGTTGTGTGCTTTGGATATTGTGCCCTCTCTTTGTTATTTAATTGGAAGTTAAAAAGGGTAATTAAATGGTTGTATGCATTTAATTTGTAGAATTGAAATTGTATTGGTATTATGCTAATAACGTAATTTATTTATTAATTAATTAAATTTAATTAATAAATAATTGAATCATGGATTAGATTTATTTATTAATTAATTAAATTGATTTTGTTGAAATTGGATAAGTTCATTTTGAAATTATGAATTTTATTATGTGAAATTGAAAATTATGAAAATGAGATTAAAAGTCAAATTTGAAAGTTTGAATTCAAAAATTGAAAGAAATTAGATATTTTCTATTTTTCTGTTTTGAAGAATTTATGAGGGTGGTGGTTGAATTTTTAGGGTTTGATCCTTATGTTTGGATTTTGCATCACAATTTTGGGGATGAAGTTTTTGGAAAATTGGAAATGGAGGAGAGGAAGACTGGTTTTCATTTTGTGGGTTTTGGCTTGGAGTTGTGAAATTCGGTGGAGTTGAAGTGGGAAGTTGAGCACCGCTTGGATCTCCTCACGAACTCAGGGAATCAGGTTTATGTTTTAGAAATTGGTTGTTTTGAGATTTTTAAATCGTTTATGTTTTTTCGATGATCATTATGTTGGAAAATTCAAGAAAATGAAATATGTTCTTGGTTGGAAAATTGTTTTCTTTCAATTTGTTCTTCAAATAAATTTGCAAATGTATTTTGAATATATATATATATATCTTTATATATATTTGTAATTTGTTTAAAATTCATCCTTTTAAGGGTCATGTTGTGGGTTTTCTTTTGAAAAAATTCCCATGAAGGGCGTGAAAATCGAAAAAAATCCGCAGGAAAAAATTAAATAAAAATTAAATTAAAAATTAAAAAAAAAAAATTTAGAACAAAATGTTGTTGGGGGGCTGGGGGCTCAACCCCCACCGCACCTGGAGGTGCGGTGTGGAGGGAGTTGTGCCCAGTGTGGGCTTCCCCGGTTGCCCACTGTGGTGGGACAGCTGTGTAAACACAACTACCACCACAATGGTGGATTCCGCTCACCACTGTTGGGCCGACTGTGTTTACACAATCGGCCGTTAGTGGTAGTGGCCACCCAAAATGTCGCCGCCCTCCAAAATCTCCGCCCCTTGTGGAAAATAAAAACTTTGCCGCCTCTCCGTTCCGTCGCTTGCGACATAAAACGCGCGGCCATGGAAGAAAATGCGGCTACCAACCCTAATCCAGTCGCCTCGTAATTTGCATGGCCCGAGGCACAAAAGGGTTGCAAGTTTAAAAAAAATATAAAATATAAAATTTAAAATATCTCTTTTTTTTTAATATTTTAATATTATTTTTATATATAATATTAAATATTATTATATATACATATAGTAATCTTTAATGTATATAATATTAAAATATTAATTTAATATATGTATAGTAGAGAATATGAAAGAGGGAAATAAAAGTATAGTTTAAATGAATTTATGAAATTTAAATTGATGGGAAAAAGTTCAAATTATTTATTTGATATATATATATAAATTGAAAAATTTAAAACATTGGGTTTATAGTCAAATTACTGATTTATTTTAAAACAATAGTTTTGAAACAGGCAAATATTGGATTTGTGATTAATATGTTAATAACAAAATTGATCGATTTATTTTACAATGATTTAGTTTGCAAGGACAAACGATTATCTAGTATAAAGCGAAATGTTCTAAGTTGTAGTTGAAAATGCTTATTTTATCAAGGGCAATTAGGGAATTGAATATTAGTGTTAATTTCTCCCTTATCTGAAAAGATGAATTTTTAATTCAGTTGTAGCGATGTAACAAATTACGAAATGTAATGAGGAAATGGGTTTAGTGAACCCAAAATAGAATTTAAATTCTCGTCTCCTTGCTCGCCTTGATTGTGAATATTTCCTTTGTGTTCTTGTTTGGGAATTGGGTCAAGTGTTTTAAATCTGTAAGTCTTCCAGAAGACCCTAGAGGTTGGGGGTTGTCGTCTTGTGATGTCGATTGTTTGCTAATTCCCTTAGGTAGTGCATGGTGTATGGTCAATGTTTACCCGGTTTCCACGAATGGGAATGTTTTGTGCCTCTTGAGAAAGGAGTAGATTTTGTAATGTGTGCCTCCTTGTCAGGAGCGTTTTTGTTATTGTTGTTACCTCCAGTGTTTGGATATGGTTTTATCTTTGTCGCCTCTTGAGAAAGGGGTGGAAATGTTATCTTGTTTGTGCACATTGATACCCTTGGTGTTTGGATGGTATGTGTGTTGTCAAGTAGAAGAGTGGCTTCCGTAGGGGCCAGAGCCCAAAGAGGTATCCAGGATAACCTTCAGAAGTGGTTTAATCAAGTGATAACTAAAAGAATACTTAGAAGCTTAGGACTAACTATTCACTAATCAAGATATTAATGCATCACTCATGGACCCAAGTCCTCGGTTAGGCTTGGGATGGGTGGGAAGGCCTGGAATGGCAAGGTCATCTATCTTGTCTGTACGAAAGGTATTTGATTCCCCATGAGTGAGTATGGGGGCCGGGATTCGGTAAAGGTCACCAGGGTAACCTTTTCTTGTGGGGGCCGGAGCCTAGGAACCATTCCATAGGATAACCCATGACGAGCTATGTGATGACACTCTGTCTAGGAAAATAGTTGGTTTTGTTTTTTTATTGGTGTGTATGAGGGCCGAGGATCGATTGAAGCCACCATCTTGATGATTCGCAGTGGGTAACTCATGATGTGTTGTGTTATGGCACTTTGTGTGACCATAGTTGGTCCTTGTTTATTGTGGGTATGGTTTTCGTAACATACCTGGTGTGACCATAGTTGGTACTTGTTTATTGTGGGTATGGTTTCTGTAACATACCTGGTGTGACCATGGTTGGTGTTTGATTATGTGGTATGGTTCTCATAACATACTTGATTTGCTTAATTTCTGGAAGCAATGTGACCATGTAGAGTGGAATTTATGTTGTGCTTGCATGACATTTGAGTGTGCTTATGTTGTACTTTCTTGGTATCAAAGTTGTATTTGAGTTGTACTTGTGTTGTACCTTGGGATGTTCTTGTGAGGTTCTTGTGATTGGTTGTTTTAGTTTGATTGAATTTATGTTAGCCTGTGTCTAGAGGTAGATGGTCTTGGCTAGGATTCTTGGTTACTATCTCCTAGCATGGGGGGTGGGCCTTTGGGTTCGACTTGGTTGGGTGACGTGCACCTAAATTCGTTGGGTTCTATCTTCATGTTCATATGGATGAGACTTCCAGTTGGAGAGCTCGTTGGTTTCAGTAACAGTTCTTGCTTTTTTCCTTTTAGTTGATCTTGTATTTTTTTTCCCCTCAGTTGTTATCGAGGTGGAAAGTTGTAATTGTAATCTTATTTATTGGACTTGCTTCATTCAGGGAATGAGTGTTGTAATCTTATTATTTAATTTGGATAAGTTG
Source organism: Sequoiadendron giganteum (assembly GCA_007115665.2). Taxonomy (NCBI): domain Eukaryota; kingdom Viridiplantae; phylum Streptophyta; class Pinopsida; order Cupressales; family Cupressaceae; genus Sequoiadendron; species Sequoiadendron giganteum. The sequence continues at coordinate 250,303,998 of CM021109.1, read as the reverse complement.
AATTGAAAGTTATCTCTTGTGATGATGTAATTATCTTATTTGGAATGCACGTGCTTTATTAATTAATTAACTAATTGGCATGGTTTAATTCATGTTTTTTGTTGAGGTTCTATATAACCTCTGTCTCATATCCTTAGAGGTTGTTGGCATTAGTTAGTGAACTTGCATGTTAATTATATCTTTAAAAAAAAAGAAATAGCTTGTTTAAGTTGTTGTTTGCAACTTCCTCTAGGGTTGCATGGAGGGGAGTTACAGTTTCATCATTTGTTTCCTCCTTGAGATGGAGTGGTTATGATTCCTAGGTTGTATGCACTTGTGGTTCCCTTGGTGATTAGATTGTTTGTGTGTTGTCGAATAGAAAAGTGGCTTCCAGTAGGGGCCAGAGCCCATAAGAGGTAAGATTTGGGTAACCTTTGGAAGTAGTTTAATCAAGTGATAACTAAAATTGTAATGAAAATTTGGGGAGTACTACACACTAAAAAGATAAGTTCTAGCCTCACTCATAGTTGCAAGTGCTAGTTAAGGCTTGGAGTGAGTGGGAAGGCCTGAAATGGTAGAAAGGTCATCTATCTTGTTAGTATGAGAGGTATTTGATTTCACACTAGTAAGTATGAGGGTCAAGGGTCGGTAGAGGCCACTAGGAACATCGAAGCCTATGAAGATCCTCTGAGGGTAACTTATTACGAGTTGTGCGATGACAATTTGTCTAGGACAACGATTGGTATTTTTTTATGTGTATGGTTTTCCGAACATACTTGATCTATTTTATGTCTGGAAGAAATGTGACCTATGTCAGTGATGTGAAGGTTTTACTTGAGTTGTACTTGTTTAGTTCATTTGTTTGGTTATGTCAGTATGTGTCAGTATGAGTCTGCCTTTGGTTAGAGGTTGTAGATCTTTGTTCGTGTTATGTTGTTATTGTCTCCTAACATGGGGGGTGGGCCTTCGAGTACCACTTGGTTGGGTGGAACATGCACCATAGACCGTTGGGTCCCCCTTGTTAGAAACCCTAGATCAGACATGCAAACCTAAACACCTTCCACAGAAGAGAAAACATAAAAAAGCAGAGCTTTGCATGTAATGTGCAAAATATTATTATTCAGGAATTCAATATTACAATGAGATGATTTGCCTTATAAAGGAAAAGTATGCAACCCTAATGTTGACCTAAAATTAGCTCAACCTAAGTAAATTTATGCAAGTGTAATTAAATATTAATTGCACTAACACCCCCCCATAAGTGCAACTTAGGGAGACTAAATAAGCATGCACCTAAAACTAAGATGAATGCAAGAAAGCATGAATGGGTCCCGGCAACAAGGCCTGATCAAGTACCCATGTACAAATACAATCATGAGGTAGAGAAGGAAAAACCTAGTGGGACAACCCCCCCTACAATGAGATGATTGTTGCAAAGAAGCACTGGAAGAACACTGTGGAGTAACACTGGAACCGCAATCTGGCAAGCAAGGAAAGATACTTCTTTCTACAAGAAACCATATCGGAATCATCATAATGTGACAACAGACCCGATGCCATGGAACACTTGAAAACACCAAACTGGAACAACCCTGGAATCCATAAAGCAACAGTAGATAATATGATGATGACAGAATTTGGAAGTTGTGAATCTCAATGCCGATGTCAAAACTGAAATTAAAACTCTTCCATGGGAAAAAGTACCATACAGACTCGAGAACAATAACCACAAATTTAGTGGCCCTCAAACTGAGATGGATCCAATGCGGATCACTAACCATAGGCTCTCAATCTAAAGTGTGAACCAAAATGAATCTGGTATGTGTCAAACTAAGACAAAATATGGCCAAAAGAAACTAAGAAACCAGATTACAACCCATGCGAGTTGCCATCAAAACATAATGAAGATTATTATGCAAGAAACCCCCCCGATGAAACTTTATATCAGTTCGTTTATTACAATCCCCAATGACGAAAAAAGGAGAGAATTCCTAACATGCATAAACATAAAATAAAAATAGACCTCAGATCTGTGTAGAGGACTAAACCAGCTTTCCAATGCCGCAAGAATGGCGAAAAAAGGATCACCGAGTCAAAAGATATGCCCTCCGGAGTGAAAAACAGAACATCTTATTGGTTTTGCATGTCTTTTGCATGTGACAGGTATCCATTTGCATGCAGGTGATCTTGGATTCTAACATGGTATCAGAGCTCCAGACCTACATCTGCCTGTTCATGATCTAAAGATATGGCTTCTTAGTGAGTTTCAAATGCAAGGGTTTCCACAGGCATCTTTTCTGCAAGATCTGGGGGTAGCCGATTTTTTGGCACACTATGGGCTCAAACGAATGTCACCATCGCGTTCGCAGCACCTCAAAACCCTAGGAACGCCTGTCGTTTGGTTGATTTTGGTGAAGTTGATCCGGAGGGCAAAAATTTTTTGCAAGGAAGACTGTACAGCTTCCCAACACGCATTCCGAGGCACGGATTTCAAAAAAAAATTTAAAAAAATTTAAAAATTTTGCAGGTTTTCTACGCCGCCAGTTATGATGGATTCTGCCACACGGCTCAACCCATACACCACCTCCAGCTCTGCCAGCCCTTGAGGGCTTCTCATCCTCGGCAACCGGTCCCATGGAGAACCAGGGGCTCCGCCCCAGCCCCCTGCCCAGCGCTTGCGGTCATATGGCGACCAAGGGCTGAATTTTTTTTCTTAGGAGACTGATTTTTTGTGGTGACGGCCTCCAGGTCGTCAAATTTAGGCTCGTGAACCGCTAACGTCAGCATGACGTCAGCGTCTATACGGCACCTTGTTTGTCCCCTCCTAACCCTAGTTTTCTCTAAAGAAGCAGTTTTTTTCTTTTTTGCATAACTTGGGCATACGGTATCGAAATTGGGCAAACGAGATATCATCAGAAAGCTAGTTCTGAGTACTTTCATTTGGTGCAGTTTATTTTATAGTATTTTCCTATTTTACTACATTTATTTCTGGTTGAATTCAGATGTTTATTTTATTCTTCCGAGCTCATAACTCTTTGCCAAGATCTCCGATTTTCGCTATCTTTGCGGCATTGGAAAGGTATTGAGGAGCTTTATGTTGCTATCCATGCACTTTTTTCTGTATTTGTCCTAGGTTTTTTGTTAATCCAGATTTGGCCCAATGGGTGTTTTGGAGATTACCTAGATATTTTGGCAGTTGGGAGAGTGCATCTTGCATCTTCGCACTTCATTTTCAGTGATACATCTTTCAATAATCAACTGCTGCTTCATAGATTTCAGCGTTGTTCCCGTTTGGAGTTTTCGAGTGTTCCGTGGGATCAGGTCTGCTATCACATTATGATGATTCCGATATGGTTTCTTGTAGACAGAAGCATCTTTCCTTGCTTGCCAGATTGCGGTTCCAGTGTTACTCTACAGTGTTCTTCTAGTGCTTCTTTGCAGCATGTCATATCATTGTAGTGGGGTTTTGTCCCACTGGGTTTTCTTCCTCTACCTTTTTCTTGCATTTGTAAATGGGTACTTGATCAGGCCTAGTTGCCAGGACCCATCTTTTCTTGCATGCATCTTATTCTAGTGTTTTAGCTTCTTCCTAAGTTCATCTTAAAGGGGGGTGTTAGAGTAATAATTTATTACACTTAATTAATTATATCATACTGGTTAATTAATTAAGTCACTTATTCCTCTAGTTGCTTAAGCTAAACTTAGGCACATTAATAATTGATTAATTATTAAGTGTGCACACTAGGGTTTCATTTAGGGTTTCCCTTTTAGGGTTTCTTGATCTCCTTCATAAGGATTGATCTCTTTGTAATAACTGAGATTCTCATAATGCATTTTACACTTTGAAGTTTACAAAACATCTTGTTGGTTTTGCATGTCTTTTGCATGTGACAGGTATCCATTTGCATGTAGGTGATCTTCAGTACTTGGTGGGGAGACATCCAGTTGGACAACTCGTGGTTCTTATTTTATTTCAAGCATTGTTCTATTTCAAAATGTACTAAGTTATTTTACCCCTCATGTATTTACGAGGTGGAGTTATTTAATTGTAATACATTTGTACTATTGCCTCATTCTGGGAATGATTGATGTAACTATTGGATTAATTAAATGATTATAAAATTGTATCTTGGATGTTTATCTTATTATGTTAAGTTGTATCCTTATGTTGCATGATGCTTATTTCATAAAGTTATTAAATGTTATGGTTGTTGTTTGTGTGGGTTTAAGTAATCCCAACCTTGTAGCCTTAAAGGTTGTTGTTAATTAGTAAGTGAATGTGTAAGTTAATTACACTTAAAAATAATAATAAAAATAAAATTGGTTCTTTTAAGTCATTAATTTTAACTTCATTTAGGGTTACTTGGTGGGGCACTTACACATGGTATCAGAGCCTAGGTTTAAACATTAGGTGCTTTGGAATTATGATGTACCCATTAAGCTTAGTTGCGTAGGTTTCCTAGTGTACCTTGTCTAATACCTTTTTTGTGTCTGTGTAGGAGTATGCCTCCTAGACGCGGACGAGGTAGAGGATGAGGACGTGGTCAGGTAGGCAGTCACGAGCGGAGTAAGCATGAATCGTTGCCTCATGTTACACTTATACCTGATCAGGAGGAACAACAATCCTCACTGAATGGCACAAGTGGTGGTGGACAGCTAGATCCTCCAGGGGTCGAAGCTACATGTAGAACTCTTGAGGAGGCTTTGGCACCCCTTGGTTCAAGACAGGCAGTACCCTAGGTTAAACCTATTATGAGGACAGTTACGACACAGTCGAAGATGTTAGCATCTTCCTATATGAGGGATTTTATTCAGTCACAACCACCTCGATTTTGACGTAGTTGTCATCGGTTTAGAGGTCTAGACTTGGCCAATAGGTCTTGATCGATGCTTTTCTATGCATCAATTTGATAGCAATACTAAAGCGCTGTGCGCTATTATGAACTTGCGAGGGTTTGTGGCCATTTGGTGGAGACTTGTGGAGGAAAAGCTCCACATTGATATGAGTACTGTGTCCTGCGAGATATTCCTTGAGTGGTTTAGAGCCCACTTTCTTTCTGACCATTGGCGTGAGCATAGGGGTGATGAGTTCCATGCCCTATGGCAGGTAGCCTTGACTGTGGATCAGTACGAGAGACGTTTCTATGAACTTAAATAGTTTGCAAGAATAAGAGATGATGAGGGGATGCTCGTGCAACATTTCATCAAGGGCTTAAATGCCCATATTAGTGGTGGTGTGGAGGTCTTTGAGCCCAAATCTATGGAGACAGCTATGGAGAAGGAACGACTTGTGGAGGAGAACTTAGCTTTGGCACTAGGAGGTCATTCAGGTGTGCATATTGGTAGTGGTTTTGTAGTTGGGTCTAGTGCACGACGGGGTCGGACTCAGGGATTTGGATCACCAATGACTCAACAGGAGCCTACTCAGAGTGGGCAGCAACAGAGTGTGCTTGGAAAGTGTAAGGATTCTCAGATGTATCAAGATGATGGTGGTTCTTCGCCTAAAAGGAACCAGAACTTGTGGTGCAATCAACACAATCGACAGGTACAAACAACCCAAAGTTCACAATCTACAGCTGATTGGGGTAGTATGGAGCAGTCTACTGCATCAATAGGAGGCAGTGGGTTTGGTCATAACACTAGGTGTTACTCTTGTGGTCAGCAAGGCCACCTTGCTAGGAATTGTCCACATCAGAAGACTTCTAGATTTGGTCAGGGACTAGTAGTTTCAAAGACGACAGTAGGGGATGCAGGCAAGTCTTATCATGCTTATTCTGTGGTTGATAACCGTCATCCTGGTTACCAAGGTGTTGTATTTGATAATTTTGGTGTTGGTCGTGCAGTGCAGGATAGTCATCCTCTAGGGTCGAGATTTTGATTTGATGTAGTTTGTTTGAGGGAGTTATATCCCTACTTGTGTGTAGGCTTCTAGGAGTAAGCCCAACCCTTGGGGGGGAGACTGTAACACCCCTCCATTTTTCTTTCGGGACTGGACAATGTGCTTATTTTTCTTTGATTTATGTTTCTGGATATACAAATACTTTATCTTGTGTGTGTATTTGATTGCTATTTATAGAGCGACAAACTATTATTTGTGTGATGTGGTTTATATGATGTTTTATTTTACATGATTTAATTGGTGTAATGATATAAGTGATATAACATGTGATTGCATATGAGATTATTTGAAGTATTATGGAAATTTCAGTTATGATGAGTGTATTGGTGAAGGGGACAGGTTCGCATCACTCGCTTGCGAGCGCCCTGCGATTCCTTTATTTCCTCTTCACGGTGTGTATTTTATGTTGTTATATTTGATGATGTTAGTTACTATGTTTTCAGGTTTGCAGGTACATGACATCGACTCCACCTGGTTTCACAAGTTTGAGCGTTTCGATCGAACGATTAAGTTAAACGGGAGATAGTAGCTAGGTAACTTGTGTTAAGTCTACACCCTAGCCTTAGTGTGTCATCAGTCATTTGTGTCGAGTCCTTGTTTGCCATGATTTAATCTTATTTAATTATGAAGGATTCTTGATTTGGAAATTAAATATTTAGAATAATTGCATTAAATCATGTTGATGGTTATTTAATTTAAATTATGCAATGTGGATGGAAGTTCATATTTAAATTAATTTATTAAATTTAATCCAAGGGGTTGAATTTAGTTATTAAATAATTAAATTAATTAATTAAATGGGGTGTACGAAAAAAAAAGAATAAAAATTAATTTTGGAAGTTTATTTCAATTTGTGGGAATTAAATTAGAATTTGGAATTAAATTTGTATTTGAGAAATTAGTTTCAATTTTTGGAATTAATAAATTAGATAATATTAGATTTGGTTGTTAAAATATTTTCAATTATGCCAACGTGTGTAAGTTGAATTAATTAGAAGAGTTTTTTGGAAATTCATTCACGGAGAGAATTTTGGAGAGGAAAAGCTTCTTCAGGTTTGAGAGGATATTTCTGGAAAAATTGCATAGAGAGAAGAAATTTTTGGCTGTGGAATTGAAATTGGAAAATTCTATTGATGTTGGTTGTGCTTTTGGATTTTTTGCTTGCTTGGATTTACTGCATGGTTGAAGAGAAATAGTGAGATCTTTGAAAGAGGCTCTTTACCAAAAATCTTCTTTTCTTGTAACTTCAAAACCAGGTTTTATTCTATGGTTTATTGTTCTTGAATTGTTTAAATTAAATTGGTAGTGATTAAAGAATTGCTTGTTACATTCATTCAGGAATAGAGATTACTACTTGAGAGTTGAAATTAATTATTTAGATTTTGGAATTTTGTTTTTTCTATGAAAATTCCTCAGGGAAATTGTATAAAACCTCTGTAGAATTTAGTTTATTTGAAGAAAATGTTAGGTTGTTATTAAATAAAACTTATGGGTAAAACAACACTTAGATTTGATTTAAGAAATTTCAATCACTGTAGAAAAATGAATTTATTCCCATAAACCTCTGTAGAAATTGGGTGGAGAAATCTAGAGGATTTGAAATTTTCTAATTGTAATCTAGATTCCTCTTAGTTCTTGTTCTTTTATTGTCTTTGAATTTGGGGAAAATTAATTACAAGATTTAGTTTTAAACCTCTGTATATTTTGAAAAGTTCTCCATATTTTTTTTACAATTTCACCTATAGGTGAATGTTTTCACAAAGTTTTCCCCAATTTGTTTATCATGTTAAATCCATTTATCTATATATATGGATTATATAATATATATATATTCTATTTACATGTTAATGGTTTACATTTTATTTTCGCCATCCGTACGATGGACGAAATTTCCAAAAATTGTTTAAAAACTTATGAAAAAAAATGCATTTTCTTTTAAGCGAATTGTTCGATGTTTTCTTTTGAATGGGGGTTTTGTATTTTTTAAGGGAGATGGAGGAGGAGCTTCCTCCCCACCACCGCCCCCATATGGGAGTGAATTTGTGGAGGGAGACCCCCCTCCGCAGCCCCCTCTATCTTTAGTCACCGCCGCCGCTCGCGCCCAATGCATTTGGGAAGAGGGTCAGTTGGGTTTACCCAGCCACCCCTCCCCCAAATACATTGGAGTAGGCTAGGCTTTGACTGTTGCTTCAATGCAAATTTTGAACCTAGGCAGAATCCGTCCGCCATAAGGATTTTAGGGTTTCGTGAATATTAAATGGATATTAATAAAAATAATAATTATATATTTGTTATTTAATTACAATGTAATTTTTTATAATATTTATATTAAATATTTATTGATAATAAAATGATTAATAAATATAGTGTGTAAATTTGTATATTTAGAAAGAATGATTTAAAACATTTTAGTTGGATTTAAATGTTTAAATAACATAAGCATTTGGAAATTATTTATTGAATATTAATATATTTTGTTAAATAACGTATTTGTTTAGTAAAGTATATTAATATATATTTGATATATATATTACATAAGTATTTTCAATTGGAGTATATTCAATATTTAATTTGTTTTATTTAAGTGCATGTGATTTTGTTTTGCATGGATATTTTAAAAGATAAGATTTGAATGCATGGTTATATAGATATGGAAAAAGATATTTTAAATTGAAGATATTACTTGTTTTAAATATAAAATTGAAAGAGATATAGAATGTGGTTAGAAAATTGAAAAGATTTAATTGCATAGATTTATGTCGTTATAAAAGTAAAAGAGTTTTATTGAAGAGGCAATTGTTTATTTTAATTAATTTATTTTCTATTAGAGCAATTAAATTATTGAGAATGGAATATGAAAGAGATATGGATTTAGTATATCCAAAATAGTAATTTCCTCGTGATTGCCTTTTAGATTTATTTTCTTCGTATTTCACATAGGGATGTGAGTTAAAATTGTTTTAAGACTTTCTATAATGAAAATAGAAAAGGGGTTATATGATCATTTGACTTAACCCTATTATTGTGCCTTTGATTTTTTCAATGTTACTTATTGATTGAGGATGGATTTAAGAAATCCAAATATTAGATTTGAATTATGACTTGAATGTGTTTTATAGCTATGTTGTCAAGTTGCATTTTGGGATATGGGATTAAATGTTAGTCCAAAATTGTAAGTTTTCTAGAGAATCTTAGAGGATGAGGGTTGTCGATTCATTATGTCAACCAGTTGTTTTTCCCTTGGGTAGTGCATGGTGTCTTTTCAGTATTTACCTGGTTTCCACAAACGGGGATGTTTTGTACCTCCTTTGGAAGGAGTGGACTATGTGTTTTGTTGCCTCCAATTGTTGGAGTGAGTTTCATTATTTATTTCCTCCTTGAGATGGAGTGGTTATGATGCCTAGGTTGTATGCACTTGTGGTTCCCTTGGTGATTAGATTGTTTGTGTGTTTTCGAATAGAAGAGTGGCTTCTAGTAGGGCCAGAGCTCGTAAGAGGTAATATTTGGGTAACCTTTGGAATTAGTTTAATCAAGTGATAACTAAAATTGTAATGAAAATTTGATGAGTAATACACACTAAAAAGATAAGGTCTAGCCTCACTCATAGTCACAAGTGCTAGTTAAGGCTTGGAGTGAGTGGGAAGTCCTAAAATGGCAAGGTCATCTATCTTGTCAGTGTGAGAGGTATTTGATTCTGCACTAGTAAGTATGAGGGCCGAGGGTCAGTAGAGGCCACCAAGAACATCGAAGCCTATGAAGATCCACTGAGGGTAACTTATTACGATCTGTGCAATGAAAATCTATCTAGGAAAACGATTGGTATTTGTTTTATGTGTATGGTTCTCTGAACATACTTGATCTATTTTATGTTTGGAAGCAATGTGACCTATGTTAGTGATGTGAAGGTTGTACTTGAGTTGTACTTGTTTAGTTCATTTTTTTGGTTATGTTAGTATATGTCAGTATGAGTTTGCCTTTGGTTAGAGGTTGTAGATCTTTGTCCATGTTATGTTGTTACTATCTCCTAGCATGGGGGGTGGGCCTTCGGGTACCACTTGGTTGGGTGGAACATGCACCATACACCGTTGGGTCCCCCTTTTATCTTCTGTACTTGGTGGCGAGACATCTAGTTGGACAACTCACGGTTCTTGTTTTATTTCAAGCATTGTTGTATTTCAAAATGTACTAAGTTATTTTACCCCTCATGTATTTACAAGGTGGAGTTATGTAATTGCAATACATTTGTTCTATTGCCTCATTCTGTGAATGAGTGATGTAACTATTGGATTAAGTAAATGATTATGAAATTGTATCTTGGATGTTTATCTTATTGTGTTAAGTTGTATCCTTATGTTGCATGATGCTTATTTCATAAAGTTATTAAATGCTATAGTTGTTGTTTGTGTGGGTTTAAGTAATCCCAGCCTTGTAGCCTTAGAGGTTTTTGTTAATTAGTAAGTGAATGTGTATGTTAATTACACTTAAAAATAAAAATAAAAATAAAATTGGTTCGCTTAAGTCATTAATTACAACTTCCTTTAGGGTTACTTGGCGGGGCACTTACAAATTTAGTTGTTTTTTGAGTTTCTATTCTTATGTGTGTATCTTAGATGTGGATGGTGTGTTGCAAGATATATCAAGGAATTTTGTGGGTCAAGACACAATACATGTTTGGAAAGGAATATGCCTTGAAAAACTATGAATATATTTTTTTTAGGTATGTTGTATGTTGAGGATATTTTCATCCCAAGAGGACAGGTGTGCACTACTATATATGCACATAAGGTTCATGAGAGTGTATATGAACACATCTATTTGTTTGTCTATCTATGAATGGAACATTGTACACTAATATAATTACATGCATCTAATATGGTCCATAAATTTTATAATAAATGATTGACAAACCATGGGTTAGAGTTAGAAATAATAGATGTTGGTAAGTAAAAGTGGACCCAAACATGATTGAAGAAAAGATTCATGGTGTTGGTCATAGCAAGGCTCTTCTTGAATGCAATCACGATAGTGATCTTGGAGAATATACCTATGACAAAAAAAAATCAATTCATTTTCATGCAATCATAATTAATTTTTTCAGGAATTTAATGTTGATGGATTCCATAGGTTGTGTCAAAATCAAGAGAGTTTGTAAAGTCCAAGATTTGAATTTTAAAAAAAAAATTAATATTTGATGTGGAACTCAATGACTACATGAGTATAAGGCCTATATAAGTCTTGTTGAAGTGTGTCTAGTGCTTTGGAAATGTTGAAATGTCTAACTATTTGGCATAAGACACATTGTAAATGGGTTTTGGGTGTGGTGTACCATCTAGAACATAGAGATGTACAAGCTTGGAAGAATACCCCATAAATACTAAATTTGGCAATGCCTAATAATCTCCTCTTATTCTATCAACTTTGTTGTAGGAGTTCCATGAGTGCACCACTCGTTATCACAAGAACCTTCTTCTCTCATGTGTGAGTGCATACTTTCTTAAATTCTAAATCATAAAATAAAGTAGATCAAAGAAGCATTGGGGAAAGACAAAACTAATAACCAACTATGAAAATAAAACACACTTGAAAAATGGTAGAAAACAAAATAAAACCCATAAAATCCACCATCTATTATTGTTGAATCCAAACCTTGTGCATGAAAATACATACTTTGTAATTAATTCATGCATAAATCTCCATATGCACATTTCTCGATGCACTTGCATGCATTCCACATGATTGTGCATGCATATCCTCTATTTTTCATCCATGAAAAACTAACTATAACAATGTTCATTAAAAATAATTTTATACCACAAGCTCATATAGATGCTTTAAGGAAATTATTTTCGTTACCACCAAACTATTTGAGAAAACATCAAATGTCTTCCAAATAAGGTGTTGTAGTGAATACTTCTTTACAAGTAGTAGATGCATCTCACCTTTGTGTACAATAAAAAAATGTGCCTTGCAACACTCGTGGCCCTCCCCGCTCTCTTCTATTTTTTATATTTTGGAGTCTTGAAATTGTTTTGGGAAATTCTAAGTCCTAAAAAAGGAGTGTTATTTGATGCTACAACTCAACTTTGATTTAATAGTTCTTATGAATTTGACAAGAGGTAGAAATAAAATTTAGTGAAAAGCATCAACAGTATAACATGTGGTGATGTAGTTGAGCTATAAAGAAAAATATATACCTTGGTAGGCCCCACTTTTTGATTGATTTTAATTAAGTAATAACTTGATCAAGTCCACATGGTGTGCTCCTAGAGGTTCCCATAAAATTGAGGTCTAAATTCTCCTAAGTTAGTGTGGACCATCTAATTTGTCATAGGAAAACTCATACAATAGTTTGTAGGGCTTGTGACCATATAAATACATAAAATATTCACCAAGAATCATAGCTAATAGATTAGAAACCTATGCCTTCTCCACATCATCCTATGTAGGTCTATAACACTAGGATAAGAGAGGCAGGATTATCCATTTCTAGATTTTAAAATTTTCAAAGTAACAAGGCTAGATATTCAACACAAGTAGTTATGCATGTCCAAGATAGGTAAGTTTCATCTACTATCACCATTTAAATGTACTATCAAGTGTTGAACCCTCTTGAACTAGTTACCAATTTCCCATGACCATGCCTAACCATCAATAGAAGCAACTAAGGCATCACAATGTGTAGAAAGTTATTTTCATCTATAAATATTAAAATTGAAATATTAAAAGGGAGGAAAATCATTATGGACTAGGTGGACTAGTTTATAAATACTGGCGTGTGTACCCATTCACAATTTGGATTGTACCTTGTGCAATTGATCTATAAATCTTGATGTATTGGTTTACTCTAATGGAATTACCTTTGTATAGTTGATATTTTGATCTTGACATACAAGTTTATTCTAGCCTCTCTTATTTTCTATATAGGGGAGCATTATTGTTTTTTTGAGAAGTACATTTTTTTATAACTATTACTGATCAATGATCCAAATAAGAAGTGGGCTTCTACCTAAATAATTATGATTTATCCGTTTTCATCTTTAGTGTTGTATATACACGTTTCCTTCTATTTATTTTGATTTCTATAATCTCCAACACTTTTCAATCCCCTTAACAAAATAAATTTAGTCTTAGCCCATGATAGATATGGAGCTGAACTTTCAATCCTAGACATTATCTTCTAGGCCATCCCTTGCCTTGCATTTAGACCTATTTTTTGTGCTTTTTTCATGGTGAATTTGATCCTTGAGAGAGGAGCTTAAAAAATATCCAACCATAGTAGCTAGTAACTTCTAATGTGCCAAGTGAAACCTTAAGGAAATTAGTGGAAACCAACCAATACTTACCAACCCATTCAAACAAAAAATGAAATCCATATACTCCTATATAAATCCCACATCTATCTAATATCCATTTGATCTAAAAATTAGAAAAAATTATAGAAAAAATATATACTTGTGCATGATCTAATTCCTAGGGTGAACCAAAGGAGGATACAATAGATTAGATATTAATACAATAATATCATGCAATGCATTAAGGGAAATGGAGATGTAAATTAAAACACATGAAATGTGAAAGGATTTTGACAAGTATTTCTAATTCTATTCACAATGAATAAGATGAATACGAATGAAGAAATATGAGAATCTTGTTATGTATCTTCTACTTTGTAGAATGCACAAAGAAGCTATTTATAAAAATAGGTCATTAGCTAGGCTCCATATATGTGTTGGCAAGTGTCACATGAATTTGGTGTACTAAATATGTGGATTAGGTCATAATATATGTCAAGCCCATATGGTGCTAGTTATATTACATAAAAGGTGGCATGGAAACAACCATATGCTAGATGTGTATGGTGCAAGTTGTATGATAATGTTATGTGGCGTACATATATGAAATAATAACATGTAGATGTGGATACTCCATGTGTTGAAAATGTATATTATAACTTGTTAACATCATGTGTAATAGTATGTAGGTATACAAGATGCATGTGACTAGTGATGTGTGCAAATTATACAAGGATGTGTTGGGATAATGTGTGTGGATGCATGAGTACTAAATTATACACAATAATTAAATTTGATTGTTCAAATAATATTTTTGAAGAGGATACATGATTATGTGCACTAATGATTCATCCCCCCATGAGGAGTGATCGTCCCCATTGTGTTAAAATTGAATTGAAAAACTACATGAAAAGTTTTTTAATTGCACACAACTCACCCTAATATCTATACTAATCGATCTTGACAACTTGAGAGAGTTGATGAATATCATGGTGAATAAAAATGGAAATGGTGTCAATGATATCCTCCCTCGTTATTGACTATGAATACATGAAGTCTAATTTGGTAGGATATTAGATAGTTAAGGGCCTACTTATATGGGGAAAGTAGAGCTTAAGTAGTTCTACATTGAAAATTAGGAGTAAGCCATACTATGTTGGAAGGTCTAGAATGAAATTGTTCTCATAAACTACATGAAGCATAGTGTAAGTACCACAATAAATATGCTTAATATTCTTATGCGCCCCCTTGAAGCATTTATTCTTGTAGAGATACATCTAAATTATGTCATCAAATTGAAATGTGTGATTAGCATCATGGTGGTCTTTGTATTTATATTTATGGCATGTAAGGAGTTGCTAAACCCTTTGGTGCACATCCTCAATATGTTGATGAAACTTTAGTGCTTCCTTGACTTCCTATTCTTGTATGTGTATCTTAGTTGTGGATGGTGTGTAGTAGGATATATCAAGACACAATACATGTTTGGAAAGGAATATGACTTGAAAACCTATGAAGATATTTTTTGTAGGTATGTTGTATGTTGAGAATGTTTTCATCCCAAGTGGACAGGTGTACACTACTATACATGCACATAAGGTGCATGAGAGTGTATATGAACACATCTATTTGTTTGTCTATATATGAATGGAATCTTGTACATTGATATAATTATGTATCTAACATAGTCCATAAATTTTATAATAAAGTATTGACAAACCATGGGTTAGAGTTAGAAATAATAGGTTTTGGTAAGCCAAAGTGGACCCAAACATGACTGAGGAAAAGATGCATGGTGTTAGTCATAGTGAGGCTCTTCTTGAATGAAATCGTGATAGTAATATTGGAGAATATACCTACAAAAAAAAACATCAATTCATTATGATGCGATCATAAGTAGTTTTCTCAAAAAAATCATGTTGATGGATTCCATAGGTGTGTCAAAATCAAGAGAGGTTGTAAAGTCCAAGATTTTCAATGTTTAAAAAAATTCAATAGTTGATGTGAAACTCAATGACTACATGAGTATAAGGCCTATATAAGTCTTGTTGAAGTGTGGCTAGTGATTTGGAAATATTGAAATGTCTAACTATTTGGCATATGACACATTCCAAATGGGTTTTGGGTGTGGTGCACCATCTATAACATAGATATGAACAAGATTGTAGATAGTTGTAGCTCACTAGCTTGTTTATCTTGTGAGAGATCAACATAGGTCTATTCAAAGTTTGTTTCTATCTCAAGTAGAGTGAATTTTAGTTAGAGAAGCTATGACTTCATGAGTCCAACAATACGATGAGTACACGATCAAGTGTTCTAGTAAGGTAGTGTACTTGCATTATTGTCTTTTATCTTATTATGCTTGATAACTAGATGGAACTATTATAAGTATGTCATCCACTTCATGTGCTAAATTTCTCCACATACCTCTTGGAATCTCTTGACAACTTAGGCCAATAGTAGAACCTTTGCACTAGTTCTAATGTCTTGTTGATGCCAAAATGTCCACTAAGACTACCATTATGCTTTTCCTGGATGAGGTTTTCTCTCACTGACCCTTTTGGAACACATAATTGATTCCCTTTAAAAAATAATCCACTTTGCAAAGTATACTCTAAGTATTGGCTATGAAAATGATTCTCAAAGTCAGAACATACCTTGTAGGACTTTGAGAAATCTTCATCCTCCCCATAAAGATCCTTGAAGCTCTCTATTCCAATGCTCTTGATCTGTATCTCTTGCACTGTCAGCAATCTTCTACTCAATGCATCTGCTACCTTGTTCAATTGTCCCTTCTTGTGCTTGATGGTGAAAGTAAAAGCTTGGATGTACTCCATCCACTTTAAGTGTCTATTGCCCAACTTCTCTTGGGTGTTGATATAACTAAGTGCCTGATTCTCAGTAAAGACCACAAACTCCTTGGGTAGAAGGTAATGCCTCCACTTCCTAAGTGATTGAACCAAAGCATAAAGTTCTAGGTCATAGGTAGAATACTTTTTCTTAGCTTCATTGAGCTTTTTACTGAAGAAAGCTATGGGCATGCCTTCTTGACTAATCACTCCTCCTACTGCAACTCCACTAGCATCACACTCCACAGTAAACAATTTGTCAAAGCTTGGTAGTAAGAGAATAGGTTGAGTTGGCACTT